>CM076572.1:433000756-433308201 GCA_034641835.2 Pinus albicaulis
AAATTAAAGAAATGTAACATTAATTCCATGCGACATATGGCAATGCTAGTTGTTGGAGCTTTGATTTCATGAGATATTGCACTTATCATGGTACATTATTTAATAATATTTTGAATTTTGAATTTTATGGGATTTGATATGATATGATAATAAAAGATCATCTTTTAAGCTCAACAACCAACCTTCATATGTAATTTAAAAATATTCTTATTTGTCCATGTGTTGATTATTGATAGATCCATATGTCAAACTTATAATGGTCCACATGTCATCTTTCCATTAGTTCATATGTCAACTTGTCATTGGTCCACATGCCAACACTACCCCCTACTTGTCTTCAATTTTTGCAGACCATAAATTTGGCATATGGGGTCTCATTGACCCCATTCAAATTGCATTGAAAATCTCTTGACGAGCTCTTTGTTTTGAGCAAATTTTAATCATAATTTGAAAATATCAAATTGGATCAGTTGTGGAAATCCTCTTAGATCAATCCTCCCCACTAAGAAGCTTTTAGACCACTAATAGTTTGATTTTATTCAAAAAGAAAATAAGGGTACAACTTCTCCATTTTTCTTATTTCCATCCATCTTGCTTTACTTGAATGCATTCCTTTTAGACCCACATGAAGATTTTACAAATCACTTCCTTGTAAAATCCTCAACTTCTTGTCAAGAATAACATCTTCCCACAATTCATCAAGATATTTAGGAGGAAAATCATCAAGAGAAAGAACTTGAATATTCTCACCTTGATTCATGATCATAGGAGGCCCATATATTTTCAAGTTTTCAACATTAACCATGTAATACATCTGCATATATGGATGTATTTCTAACCAAAAAACAATGTCCCCAATATTTTACAAAATTTTAGATGGACCATACTTGATTAGATTGAGCTTTTTGCCTTCACCTTTAAGGCATTTTTTGTTGATGTATAGTTAAACTTATTTTATTTTATCATTTAAACTTATTTTGATTTGTCTTTTTGCATTTTATTTTATCATTTTAACTATTATTTTATTACTTTCTTTAGGAAACCCATATTAGACCTCAAAATTCCCCTAATGAATTTCCCAATGGAATATCCACCATAGTTTATGGATCAAGATGCTTGTTTAGCCTTTGGCTAGTTTTTTTTTTATGCCCGATGATGAAGAGTGGTCAGACTTACCTTGTATTCACTTTACCAAACACTCCTCAAATTTCATATAAGATCTTGAGAGTAGTTGAAGTTCATAGTTTGGAATGGATTGTGGTTCTTTGTTGATCCATGACGTTGCGATGGATTGGAGGTCAAGGTCTTCCAATTCCATGTCATCCCATTCCTCTATTTCTGATGTTTCCTATGTTTCCTACAACATGTCTACATCCTTTGATCCCTTTTCTTTTTCCCCTCACTTGGTTTTCTTCTTTTTATTTGATCTTCCTCTCCCTCCGGTGACTTGTTGGCCCCTTTTGATTGCTCTATTCTTGATATATGTTTTTTGGGTTTGTTTCTCCTTCTCTTGATAGTGGATCATACATGTTGCTGACCTTGGGCCCTGTGTTGGGTGTTAGTCCCAATGGCTTCTTACCTAAGTATCATATGCTTGTTACCCTCTAAAATCCCTCCTAGTCTTTTTTAATATGATTTTAGTTGGAGGGGGTGTTTTTAGAGGAAAAACTAGAAAAATATGCCCATGTTGATGACATCTTATGCACCTTAAGGGTATATGCTCATAATCTATAGTCTAAAACCAGTGGTCAATCCTAATAGTTGAGGCAGATTGATGTTGGAATGGGACGAAACACATTCATGTATACAAAAATCCTTGTATATGAAGTGTAATTTACATGCCTAGTTGCTTTCAATGTCATTATGTAGGTGCCCAGTGTTGTCGATCCTTCTAAGATTTCTTGGTCCCAAAACTCTTGTGGGAGAAATGATAGGAAAATCCATACTGGAGTGCAATGAAATCTTAAAAATGCTAACTAGAAATGTAGATTAAGGCTTGCAGAATTGAAGAAATATTGATCATTTTGAAATACTTCTTCTCTACCCTCCATATTGTTAAAAATGGTTGTAAAGAATCCTTTTGATCCTAGTTTCAAATCTACGAGGCCTTTGGGTTTCCAATATTTTTGGATTCACCATATCAGGGCTTTTTCTATTGGCCATATACCCATGAACTTGCCAAAATAGCATGGTCTTACATATATTAGATTTTTTCAAGCATTTTGGTAGAGGTAACTTCATATTTGGGTGTGATTAATGCTTGAGGTATGCGTGTATTTGATTTTCTCGCCTGTATATATTTCAGGCGTGTTGAAGGTTGAGCCGTTGTTGTTTCAAGTCAGTGATTGGC
This sequence comes from Pinus albicaulis, assembly GCA_034641835.2. Classification (NCBI taxonomy): domain Eukaryota; kingdom Viridiplantae; phylum Streptophyta; class Pinopsida; order Pinales; family Pinaceae; genus Pinus; species Pinus albicaulis. Next base: position 433,003,107 of record CM076572.1, read on the forward strand.
TTTTGTTGTTGTTGAAGATCATTCTATGTTCCTTTATCCCAATCTTCCTTGTGAGTTTTCCTTGAACATTGTGAGGATCTCTTCCCTACTATAGTGCCTCTGAAGGAGGAAATCAAGCTCCCTCCTCTTGGAGCCTTCATATGGGTGGTTGTAAATCCTAGTTTTCGCTAGAAAACCTAGATAAATGTTGTCTTGTAGAGTGCTCTATTGAAAGATACAAAGCAATTTCATAAAAGGAATAAGTAGGTATTTTGAAAAACTGTTTTATACTAACATAAAAAACAATTTTCTTATTTTAAATTGTAGTAATTGAAATCTAAATGCATTGAAAATTAGATGAAGAATACAAGCATCAATAATCATCCTGCTTTCTCTTCAATACCTATAATATCATCCAAAACCGGCAAACATAATACTCCAAAATTTTGTACTTTTTGGGAGAATCAAAGTTACAATAAGAATAAATAAATATTGTATCCATTTTCACTGCACTTCCGCAACCACGTATATCTATAAAACTATTATTGTTTCCATAATCTTTGCAATGGCAAGTTTTGATAATGACAATTAATTCAACTTAAAGTGACTAATTTTAAATGCATATATGGTATTTTTTTGGAATCTAAGACTACAAAGTAGATCCACATTTTGACCAATATGGTTTATGCTCCAGATTTTTGGTCTTGATGATTCATACTTGTAAACAGTGACCAAGAGACTTTTGCTTTTCATTTAAGGTAGACTTATACATATATAAGATGCCCTTGGACAAACTGAGGTTACAGTTTACATAACAGAGTTTATTAAACAAGTTACTATCAATAGATTTATAAAGGTTAATTCATGAGGAGCTTAAAATAGTGTGGGATCATAATTGAAACATAACAGCCTCTTGTTTGTTTGACCAACTCAAACTAGCAAGTGCCAGACTAAATAGATTTATAAAGGTTAATTCATGAGTTTAGAATGGTGTGGGACCATAATTGAAACATAACAGCCTCTTGTTTGTTTGACCAACTCAAACTAGCAAGTACCACACTTAATTATTGATGGCCATATTTTAAATTTTCAAAATATAAATTATTCCAAATCACAGAAGTTTGCCTCATCATAACAAACTGACTTTAGATAAAAACCCCAATAGCTTTGAAGCAGTCTTAATTTATATTTAGATCACAGTCTAAACTACCATAAGAGCCTCTTATTTGCTTTACCAACTCAAACTAGGAAGTCCCTTAAAGTTTAAGTATAAACATGACATCAAATCACAGGATTTTACTCCCATCATAATGGAATTTACAACAAAACCCCCCAAAAAGGTTTTAAAGCAGAGTCTCAGCTTGTCTTTGATCGCAATCTAAACTACTGCAAAAACATTCATTTCAGACTTAATCATGCAGTTCCTTAAAATAGTTTACACTTGATCAAAGTGAATGGAGCTTTAAGTAACATACAAACTCCTTTACCTGTTAATAACAAGTATTATCTCAGGATTCAACTCGATTAACTTATTCGAGTGGACAAGTTCAAGTTTCAAAACACCATAAAAATAACATAACGATTCAAAATCACTTTTAATTTTCATAGAAAGTCCAAAAAATCAGTTCCCAATTTGATGATACTATTTTTTGTCCAATGGTAATATCTTAGTGGCCAAACTTCATCTTAATTTTGGATACAAAAGTGGTGTCTGCAGCCAATCCAACAAAATTAGTGTATTCTGCTTTAGAAATTGACTTGTAATTCTAGCCCTATTTTACAAATTTGACAAAAAGTAGAGGATTGGACCAAAATTCTTAGCATCAAGTACATATTAGTACTGTGTTCCAAAAAATCAGAAAACTTGGACTTTGATGATTTTACAAAGTCCAAAATCCTAATCTCAAACTCACCACCTTGACAAAAACCAGTAGGAGCATATGCAATCACGATTTTATAATTTATGGAAGAGAACAACCCCTTTAGACTATAAATATTTTCTCTAGTGAAACCAAGATCTCATCCTCAATATCCTTAAAAAACACAATTCTGCAACTTGCCAAACCCTTCCTACATGCATACTTGTGACACAAATTATCCCATTCCTTAAACAAAAAAGTGAATGGGCTACTTACGCTAGAAATTATGAACCTCATTTGTTGCTCATTTAAATTTATCTAGCAGATGCATTTTGGCTCGAACACAACTAAGGATTAAGCTTACACATCATAGACTACAGACTTCCTTTTCTCCTTTTGTTCAAAATGGCAAAGGTAATATATTTCTTATAAATCCTTGGAAGGACTTGCACTGAACCTATATGCATACACAAAAACAGGCATATGATGAGATTAATCATACATTTGACACAGTAGTTACAATCCTTGACCGAACTTATCTCGCAAAATTTACAAGAAGGTAGTCAATTAATAGCTTATCCCCTCAGTGGCTAGAATGCCCAATTTTATTTTAATGCAACATTGAGTCTCTCATGCAGGTGCCTTATATAAACTTCCTTTTGTTGCTCGTACTTGGTAACTGCAAGTAAAACATATTCTGAGCTAGGGTCAAGGGGATGTAAAGATTATTAAAGAATAATCATATTGAGTTTCGCTCTTTAATATCCTTTCTTGTGGTTATATTTTTGCATGTGCAACAATGTTAGCTATTCAGGAGCCTGTGCCTCCTTTTCATTTGGATCCTTTCGATCTTATCAAGGTTAGATGTACTCATGTTGTGTCTTTTCAATCATCATTCCCATTTCTTCATTATTGCTCGAATGCACACAAATTCAAGACCCTTGTTACTGGAAGGATTCAGGCCTCTACATCAGACCACCTTAGCAGTTAGATTTAGCATCTTTTTATATGTCTCTTCAAGTATACACTGAATGGTCTTTAAATGATTACAATTCACCATGTTGCAACTCCTCTGTTAAATTAATAAATGTTATCTTCACCCCAAAAAAATTGCCCGTGTCCAGCCAATCCTCGCTTCAACAGGGCTTCACACTTTGTAGAAGGAATAGTGTTAAATTTGGCATCTAGGGTCAAACTCCATGTTACACTGCTCATATGATGGAGATGATATTTTTGTTGGTTTCCTCTTTTGGAGAGGTGCAAGATTGATCTAAAGATCATCTTGTTTGGATGAGCAGACTTGTATTTTGAATTTATTTTTCCACAAATGTGCAATTTGTCAAGGTCGGCCAGAATTGTAATGTAGGCTCACAAGCCCCAAAAGTTGTGTCACACACCCACAATCATGGATATAAAAAGGAGAGACATGATGCTTATTTCATCATTCACTCATCTCACACATCTCACTCTCATCTGATTGGTTCATACAGCCTTAAAGGCTTCTCTCTCCTCCACAAGTGTGAATCTAGAAGCTGAAATTTGCGGACTGGGTTTGGGGCTTTTTCTGGCAGCATTGTCATCATTGACTTTGGGTAAACCTTCATCATTTGACTGTGCTTTTGAGGCAGAAAGTCCGATCTGGAGAGGCCGTAGTTGGAAGCACATAAATCGAGATCAAAGGGTGACTTTGACCACAACACTTGACCGCAGCGTTGACTGGCTTGACCGCAGAATTTATACTTCTGCGTTGACTATTTGTGGACTGTTTTTGGGTTGTGTGACATTGAAGGAAGGCTGAATTTGACCAAGTTTGACTGAACCTGATTGGAAGTTGAAGGGTTGGTTTGACCAACAAAGTCTTTGTTGGCTAGGGCATCCTGTTGACTGTTGTAAAAGACATTTTCTCTCTCTCTGCTGAATGAGAAGAATTATATAAATCATTGTCTCTTGTCTTCTGTCGATTTATTTTATGTTCTATCAGCATTTACTTTCAATGATTATGTGACTGCAAATCTGAATTTGAATTGGGCTAATAAGAAGATTGAAGTAAATTGCTCTAAGCATAGAACATACCATGGTTAACTAAAATTAAGATGGGATCAAAGCTAAGGTGAAAACAAAGCCCAAGCAAGAGTGAGAACAGCAATCACTGAAGTTGAAAAGACAAGGATCGGGATAAATGGTTTCCTCATCATACTTCAAATATGATGACAAGCGGACTGATAATTTTGATTATCATGCCTGGAAAATGTCTTTGGATCTGACATTTGAAGAACAAGATGTCATGGATTATGTGTAGGGAAAGATTAATGAGCCTCCATCAAATGCACCGGCTGCCACTAAGACAAAGTACAATAAACGGGAAGTCAAGGCGAAGAAGATCATCAGGGATTCTATTCATAAGCACTTGGTTGCTTATATCTCCGAGTTGGGCACATCTAAGGAGCTGTATGATAAGATGGTTAGCATGTTCAGGGCTAGCAATGTTAATCAAATTCTATTTTTGAAGAACAAGCCGAAGGAGATCAAGATGGGCAAGGGAGAATCCATCCAATCATATTTCATGAGGATCACCGAAATCAAGAATGATCTCTTAGCTATTGGAGAAGCCATAGTTGACCAAGAGCTCACTCTCAATGCTCTTGGAGGACTTCCCCGGGCATGGTATGTATTCAATACTACTATTCTCAATAATAATATAATTCCTGATTTTGATGAATTGTCGACGAGATGCACTCAAGAGGAGACAAAGATGATGGAGAGAGACCGTCCCTCTAATGGGAATGGAAGTGACCCTACTACCTTCAACACTCATGCAAAGAAGAGGAACAATGTTGGTCCGATAAATCAAAGTCATGGAAGAGCGGGTCTCAAAGGAAGAAAAGGAAGATGTCACACTTGTAACAAGTTTGGTAACTATGCAAAAGAGCGACCCAATAGAAGGGACTCTCCCGGAGATGATGACAACTACAGGGGGAATGGGAATCAAAGGAACAACAGGTTCAAAGGAAAAAGGAAGGCTACCTCTGATCGAAATGGGAATGGAAATGGTCAACCTTTCAAGAGGTCAAGAAACTCCAGGTACAATGAATCTAATGTTGTTGATAAGAAAAATGAATACATTCTTATATCTGTCCTCTCTACTACAGCGCCTTCCGACACCCTGGACAATTGGTTGATTGATAGTGGTGCCTCAAGGCACTTCACTGGATATAAGGAAGCCCTCTCTGATTTAATTGAAAAGGATACTAATTTGGAGATTATCCTTGGAGACAATGCCACCTATCTCGTGAAAAGGACAAAGACTGTGCCTTTTATCTAAATCAAGGTCAAGTCCTTCGTTTGCAAGATGTGTTGTATGTACTTGACTTGAAGAAGAATCTAGTGTCTATCTCGGCAATGGAAGACAAAGGATTCAAGGTGGCATTCATCGATGGAAGAGGAACTTCAAAGAAGCATTCACTCTTGGTTTCAGGGTTGACACTCTATCAGGTTGGAGGAAGTCCGCTGGGGGCCATAACATGTGACACAACACTTCAATTTGAGCTATGGCACCGGAGGTTTGCACACCTTCATTACAAAACCCTTCCCGAAGCAAGGAAGGTGGTGACAGGGATGCTGATTTCAAAGATGATCATGAAGGTGTATGTCAGGGTTGTGCCGAAGGAAAGCATACAAGGGAACCATTCCCCTCAAGTGTCACGAAGACATCTAATATTTTACAATTAATACATTCTGATCTATTTGGTATGTTGCCCGTAACATCCTTGGGAGGATGCTTATATTATAACACTTTTATAGATGAATTCTCCTGCAAGACTTGGATATACTTCTTGAAGAAGAAGGACAAAGTATTCAAGTGGTTCCATGCCTTCAAGGCCTTGGTTGAAAATCAAGCAGGGAAGAGGATCAAAATTTTGAGGTCCGATAATGGAACCGAGTATGAGTCGAATCAATTTAATGACTATTGCAGGGAAGTTGGTATTAAGAGGGAGACCACTACCGTGTATACTCTCGAACAAAATGGTGTTGTTGAAAGGAAGAATAGAACCATTTTGAAAGTTGTTCGTGCCATGCTTTATGACCAAGGTCTTCCGAAATCCCTATGGGGAGAAGCTGCCAACACCATTGTGTATGTTCAAAATAGATGCCCACATTCTGCATTGGACTCCAAAACTCCCGAAGAAGTCTTCTCTGGTAAGAAGCCTGATGTCTCTCATTTTAGTGTTTTTGGAAGCCTCGTTTATTTTCATGTGCCGAAAGAAAAAAGAAGCAAGTTGGATGCTTTTGGGAAGAATGGAACGTTTGTGGGCCATAGTGCCTGGTCAAAGAGAAGTGGAGATATGCCATGATGTCACCTTCGACGAAGATGTTGCCCTCAGGAAAGTCGGGGATCTTCCTATCTCAAAGGAAGACAGAAGAAGAAGAAATTGGAAGGCAGAAAGAACCGAAGGATGAACCGATGCTCGAAGTTGAAGGATTGATGGATCCTATAGATCCACCTTCTTCAAATAAAAGAAGACCCTCATGGCTTAGAGACACTTTCGAAGATGTTGAGGGGCATATTGCTCCAAGGGGAACATTTCGTGAAAGTAAGAAGTCGAATAGGTACCAAGGGTACCTACCAGCCATGAGCACTATTATACAATCTGAGCTTGGAACATTTGAGAAGTCGTGAAGCATCAACTTTGGAAGGATGCTATGCACGAGGAATATGAGTCTATGATGAAGAATGATGTCTGGGATGTGGTCCCTAGAACAAAGAACAAATCTATTGTCACCTCGAAATGGCTTTACAAGATCAAGCATGGAGCCAATGGTAGTGCTGAAAAGTTCAAAGCAAGATTTGTCGCCCGAGGCTTGTCGCAGAAAGAAGGCATAGATTATGATAAAATATTTGCACTTGTTGCTCGCTACACCACCATCCGATCGATCATTGCCCTTGTTGCAACGCAAGGATGGAGTCTCCATCAAATAAGGCAGTGTTCATGTAAGATTGTCTTCTTACATGGTTCAATCAAGGAAGAGGTCTATGTCGAACAACCTCTGGGGTTCGAAGTCCTAGATAGAAACACATATGTATGCAAGTTGAAGAAAGCCCTCTATAAGTTGAAGCAAGACCCCAGGGCTTGGTATGAGAGGATTGATAGCTACTTGATGAAGTTGGGCTTTACTCGAAGTGATGTTTCTTAAGGTTAATAATGACAAGCCTCTAATTCTAGTTCTCTATGTGGACGATCTCTTCCTGACAGGTGTTGACCCTCTCATTCATCAATGTAAGAGGGAGCTAGCTTCCTAGTTCTAAATGGACCTAGGATTGATGCACTATTTCCTAGGCTTGGAGGTCTGGCAAAAGCTAGATGAAATTTTCCTTTCTCAAAAAAAATATGTTATGAAGTTGCTGGAGAAATTCGGGATGGTGGACTGCAAGTCTGTGACTACTCTGATGGAACTCAACTTTAAGAAGTTGTGTGGAAGTGTTGTTGGGCCAGAGTTGGGAAATCCCACCAAGTATCGTCAACTCGTGGGGCCCTTGATGTTCTTAGTGAACTCATGTCCTGACATATGTTTCGCAGTGAACACGTTGATTCAATTTATGGTCGAGCCTCATCACATTCACCGGATTGGTGTTAAGAATCTCTTGAGATATCTCTGGGGCACAATCAACCATGGGCTGAGATACACAGCCAGGAGTATGAGGCTCCATGGATATACCGATGTTGATTGGGCAGGCAGTGTGGTGGATCGTAAAAGCAAAACTAGATGTTGCTTCACCCTAGGTTCTGCTTCAATCTCCCGGATGAACTAGAAGCAAAAATCGATTGCTTTGAGCACCGTCGAGGCCGAATACATTGCAGCAAGTATAGCATGTTATGAAGTTGTTTGGTTGAGAAAGCTCTTTAGTGAGTTGTTTAGGCATGTGTTAGATACCAAAGTGATCCTTTGCGACAACAAAAGTGGGATTCGTCTTTCTAAGAATCCCGTGTTCCACGACCGATCCAAGCATATTGATATTAGGTAGCACTTTGTTCGAGACATGGTACAGCGAGGCATCGTAAGACTCCATCACATTGGGACCGATGAGCAGGCAACAGATATTCTCACGAAGCCCCTGGGGAAAGTCAAATTCTTAACCTTCCGTGAGAAGTTTGGTATCGTGGACAGACCCTATTGTGAGGGTCCTGCTTGAGTTGGACTATGAGCTCTGGGAGCTCCAGGGGGCTTGGGGATAGCTACTTGGAGCTATAAGCAACCACAAGGCTAGGTTTGCCTTACCTTGGTGTGCTCTTTCCCCACCGTTATGATATTGAGCTAGTTCACCCTCTCTTTGATCTCTGCCCCGCATACATCCTACCCATGTAGTCTGAGACTCGTGGGTAGTACCTCCCATTTGGCCAATGAGTTGGGAAATGAGGATAGAGACCAATAGCATTACCAATGGACGCATCAGGTATTGTCATACTCTTTATGTCTAGGATGGGATGTGTCCAACAACTTGATCTGGGATCAAGTCTGATTTAGGTTCTTACCTCTAAACTGACTTCGGATCAGTATGTGACTCACTCTTGAGTCTGGGTGAGATTTTTTACCTCTAAACTGACTTCGGGTTAGTGGAGAGTGGCAAAGTCTTTGTGACTCCCTCTCGATCATATCTTCTTATTATCGCAGAGCAGAGACAGCAGGATGACACATGATTGCATGATGATGATATATGATAGTACATGATGGTATTGGATGACAGGGTTGCACATGTGGACAAATGGAGTTTTCCCTAGTTGAGAGGGAGTGTTAAATTTGACATCTAGGGCCAAACTCCATGTTGCACTGCTCATATGATGGAGATGATATTCTTGTTGGATTCCTCTTTCAGAAAGGTGCAAGATTGATCTAAAGATCATCTTGTTTGGATAAACAAAACTTGTATTTTGAATTTATTTTTCCACACATGCGCAATTTGTCAAGGTCGGCCAGAATTGTAATGTAGGCTCACAAGCCCCAAAAGTTGTATCACACACCCACAGTCATGGATATAAAAAGGAGACATGATGCTCATTTCATCTCACACATCTCACCCTCATCTGATCGGTTCGTACAGCCTTAGAGGCTTCTCTCTCCTCCACACGTGTGAATCTGGAGACTGAAATTTGCGGACTGGTTTTAGGGCTTTTTCTGGCAGCATTGACCAGTGTTGACTTTGGGTCAACCTTCATTATTTGACACTGTTTTTGAGGCAGAAAGTCCAATCTGGAGAGGCCATAGCTGGAGGCACAGAGATCGAGGTCAAACATTGACTTTGACTGCAGCATTGACCAATTTGACCGCAGAATTTTGACTTCTGCGTTGACTACTTTGTGGACTGTTTTTGGGCTGTGTGACATTGAAGGAAGGCCGAATTTGACCAAGTTTGACTGAACCTGATTGGAGGTTGAAGGGCAGGTTTGACCAGCAAAGACTTTGCTGGCTAGGGCATCCTGTTGACTGCTGTGAAAAACATTTTCTTTCTCTCTGCTGAATAAGAAGAATTATACAAATTATTGTCTCTTGTCTTGGCTCGTCTTCTGTTGATTTATTTTATGTTCTATCAGCATTTTACTTTCAATCATTATGTGATTGCAAATCTGAATTTGAATTGGACTGATAAGAAGATTGAAATAAACTGCTCTAAGCATTGAACATACCATGGTTAACTAAAATTAACAAATAGGAAAAACATCAAACTTGTACCCGTAGAGTTTTAGGCAATGCCAATTTATATCCACTGTACTTCTGCTCATGTATTGGATCAATCATGATCATTCACTGGAACAGAATTAGGAAAGCTTAAGCCAGTACTAATCAATTAATTCATTTTTTCATGCTCATGTGACAGGTGGTGCACGCAAACTGTAACTACATGCGCAAGACCCTTCCACATCATCATCCACGTCAATGGTAGGCACTAGGTAAGTTGGGCACTCTCTGCACCAAATCTTCCATCAAATAATTAAGGCATTTAATAAAACCATTACGCATTACATCATTGTGCCACATTATGTCAACGCCACATCCATGTCACTTGGAACCATACATTGTATTATTAATCGTGCACCAGTATATGTTTTAAATACAGCCATATATACTATTGAATATTAGTCCTCAGTTGAGACAGGATACTAACCGCTGCTCTAATCAGTCGTTTAAAATAACTAACACGTAATTTATTGTATCAAATAATAATAAAAGATTCTTAAACATGGGGCTTTATAATAAAGGCCCATAGGACCTTAGTCGCTCAAAGAAAATTTGAAGTTCTCTTTACATTATATTTTTATTTTTGACAGCGACAAATATTTAAGTGCGCAGTTTTTATTTTTCTAAGATGCATCTTTTGAAATGATGGAAATTAAGCAGAGGCATGGAAGATTTATATTCCACTACATTGGTCCACAGGACTAAGATATTGAGTCGATACAAATTCATGGACGATATAATAGATGCAGACAGATAAGTAATCTACCTCCAAATTTCCCAAAGAAATATTCCAAAGATAAAAACAGTGCCCGCTATGTCCTAAATAAATTGATTGAATCGCAAGAAAAAAAAAAATTAAGGCCTAAACAAATAAATTCTGAGAAGATAGGAAAAAGATTCCTCTGAATATGAAATGCAATTTGAAAGTGTTGCTGTAAACTGAAGTTACATTTTAGATGTGACTGGTGGAAAAGTTCGTCTGAAAGACTGTAGACTTCTCACCAATGAGGGATGTTTTCTATGCATGTTTCCCTTTACTATAGCACCCTCAATTCTGTGCGCCTTACAAAAGATTCCTTCGGATCACGTACAATGACATCGAAGAGGAATAGAAGTACCATTTGGCTTTCTTCTTTCTCGAACAACCATTTCCTTAATAGTTGGTACCTTGTGCATTATCTTTTTCCAGATGTGGTTGACAGCACCATCTTTCACAGGAGGACCGATACCTCCTGGATAACCATTATCATACTCAAATATATGCTGAACTTGTGCCATACTCCTACGCATTGTATTTCGCTGCATTTTACTTACATCATTTAGATGCTTCACCAGCCAATTTGGTTGCAATGCATCTTGCACTGAAACAAAAACTGAAAACTCTGTATAATCAATCATGCCCTCAAATGGAAGCTCAATGTTATCACTGACTATGACCGGAATGCACAAACTGACAATGGCATCAAAAAGGCGACAAGAAGTGGGTGTATCTCCAGCTGGATGCAAGCAAAATTCTGCATTTCGCATGCCTTGAATAGATTGCTCACGGCCAGTGCTATTGGGAAATCCCTCTTCAATAACTACACCAGGCTCATTCTGCAGTAATCCCCACAACTTATCTCGTACCAGGCCACCCTACCAATCAAACAATCAATATTGGATGTTGCCAAATTTCATCAATTTGCATTTCAAAACAGAAAATTAGAGTAAGTTAAAGCAGTTAACGAGATAATGCTGAAGTACCCTATGCCTGTGTCTTGCTCCTTTGAAATAAAGAAGTGTTTTCCGAGGACGATCATTGGAGATGTGTAACATGGGGAGCAGATGTGTGTAGGGTACAATGACATCTTTCAGCAAAGATATTTGTGTATGCTGAATCATTGCTCCTCCCTCAGCATTGTGTGCATTGGAATCCTCCATATACCATCCTCCAAAGTCAACCACAAGTAGCACTGCCGAAGCAATATCTGCTCGGACATGCCACATTGCAACTGGGTCTGCCAAACAGTGCTTCATCATTTAACTCAGTGCCTGAGAATGCAAAATGTGCAGAATAAGCTGCCATGTCTAGTTCACTAAGAATACTGATCCAAAAAGGGACATGCCAACCAATTTACTTTAGAGAACACTGACAAGATATCAAGATTGTAAAAAACTACTTTGATTATTGGTAGATGACCAGAACAGGAATATTTTCATAACACTAGCCCATCTTTCAGCCAACCTTTTCAATTCCACATTGACACTACAATGTGAAATGGGAAACAGAATCTTTCTATGAAAGATTTTAAAACTGCCATTAAATAAGTAAAATTATCATTGCAAAATTGCAAACTGCATTTCATATACATTTGAGAATTATGAGATATAAGATTTCAGTGCCTGAATAAATAGAAATAGTTTGGAGTACTTGCAATGGAGCAGCTTCAACTTTCTAAAAGATTTTCTATTTGTAAATGTATGCTTCAGAGTAAAAGAGTCAAACTTGGCACCACAATACTTGTTGAAGTCTGTAGCTCAGGAAGGTACTTCTGCACAGGCCTTGTGTCTAGGCATGCAGAGTCGCCCACATTTCACCTTACAGAATATTTGCTGATGTGACTTAGCCTATGACTTAGCCTAAGTTTAACTTAGGAAAAAGCACATAATTATATGTTGGCTTATTGAGCTCGAATAAAAACTTAGTGAATTATTTACTTTAGTGATTGAGCTTTAATCTTAGCCATTGATCTCATAGCTCACTTTGAAATTAGGGTTATGATTAGGGTTTAGGCTCAATGTAAAGTTATAAAGGTAAGGCTAAGGTGAGGAGAAGAGACAACCGCAGCACAAGATTGAGGGAGGCTTCTCAGTGAGCTGCTGGGTTTGAGAGAGTGCAGTGAGGCAGATGATCAGTTTTGTATTTTCTTAGTTGGGCCATTATCCCAAGTACAAGAGCCCAAGTAAGTTCCGTGATTAATTTATTAATGAATAAATGTTGATTGGGCATAAAATTGCTTTTGAGTATGTGATTCAAATCGAGTTTTGTTTTTTTGCTTCCGCTATATTTTTTTTGTGCTAGGAATTTGGCATGTATTTGTTCCATTAATAATTGTTGGGAACCAAATACCGTGTGTTGGGTTCGGAAAGTCTAACATGGTATCAAAGTCGAAACTCTGAATCGATCTCAGATTTACAAGTGTCGGGTCCGTATCAGATCGTCGGAGCCAAGTTGGCTAGGACCATACAAACCAAAACTTTTTAATGAGGTGATGAGATTTTTTTTTAAAAGGACTGAGAAGAAAAAAATTCGATAAGCAATTTTTTTCATGTGAACAAAAAAAAAAAGGGGGACACCTATTTAAAAATAAATAAATCAATAAAATGTTGAGTGGTGGTCAACAGTTGGACCAACCAGCTATTGGGGCAGCCAACAGACCAACCGGCACAACCACAGTCAGCGAACTAATAGTAGGAGATTTCAACTAGGATCACAACAGGGAAGACAAGTGAACCACCACCGGAAGCCTGAGAAAAAAAAAAACATGACTGGCTCTTCCGACAGCAAACAAGTTGGGTGACCAGGGATTGAGCACAAAGGAGACACCACAGTGATAATTGGCAGACTGTTGGTAGCAGAGTGAGGGTGAGTAGCGTGAGATAGTGTCAGGGGAGAAGTTCAAGACGACACCGCCAATAGCAGAATCAATGTCGCCAGACCCGACAACCAGTAAACAGGCCCGCACTGACAAGGGAAAAAAATAAGGGTCGACAACCACATTGTAGTAGGTGTCAGGACTTGAGTCGTGTCAAGGGAGAAACAGGTCAATAGAGGCCACAGTGGCTAACGTCAGCCAATGAGGTAGGCCAATCAGCAGCGGTGGTTTGTGTAGATAGAAGGGCAACGGTGTAACAAGGAGACACAAACAGTTTCAGCACAAGCAGAGGCCGCGTTGAATTAATTAAAAAAAAATGTTGCTATACTTCGAAGTGTCCGTGCAGCACCTGTGATTTCTGAGTAAGGAGCAAGAAGGCTCCAGGCAACGTCAGGAAGGGTGTAGGAAGTCTCAAGCAACGGGCAACAGGCTCGGGCAATGGACCTGGGCAGTGTGCAGAGGATGAAAAGTTAATTGTTGTTCAGTTTGACAAAGATGGCTATTTGGCTACATTAGGAGGACAGGTTGGATGGAGAAGGAAATTTTAGCCCATGGAAGGAGCGATTTGTTTTGTTATTTGAGGAGTAGGATTTGTGGGACATCGTGGAGAAGGTTGTCCCAATTCTTGTAGATCCTACTCAGTTGGATGAGTTTAATAAGAATAACAAGAAGGCCGAGAGAATAATCTTGGGCTCCATTAGAAACCATATTATAACTTATACCTCATGTGACAGGGAAGAAGTATGGTTATGAGATGTGAACATCCTTAACCAAGTTGTACTAGAGTACAAACCAAAACAGAAAGATGCTGATGAAGAAGAAACTGAGTGTCTGAAACTGACATAGTTGCATCATACCTAACCAGGATCACTCAGATTAGAGATGACTTGGCAGCAGTGGGGGAAACTGTTGCTAGTGAAGAGTTGGTCAGATTGACTTTAAGTGGCTTCCTTACGAAATGGGATGCCTTTGTTGATGGGATCGTCGCATGAGAAAATCTGCCCAGTTAGGACAGATTATGGGACAATTTCGTACAGGAAGAGACAAGGAGACGTTCCAAAACTGCAGGCCAACATTATGGTAAGGATGATGAGGAGACTCTTGCTCTTGTTGTAAGGGGCAAAGGTAAAGTAAAGGGAAGTGGGGGATTTGCTTCAGTGAAGGACATGAGCAAAGTGAAGTGCTTTGTGTGTCATGACACTGGTCACTATGCAAGCCAATGTCCATACAAGGAGAATCAAGTGGTTGCGTCAGCATCAACTAACGTTGATGAGTTTATGGAGAAATTCGAGAAGGAATTTTCTCTAGTTACCTATGTTATGACAATAGTATTGTAGTGTATGAGGACAGTGGGTTATGGCTAGTGGACAATAGAGCGCCCAGTCACATGATAGGGATGAGATCAGTGTTCCGCAGTGTTTTAGAAACGGGCTGACTTTCATGTGAGTTGTGGAGCTAGCACCACGCATGCAGTGAAGGGGGTTGGATGTGTCAAATTCCAACTAGAGTAGGAGGATTTTTGGAGGTGACAAGGATGTTGTTTGTTCCAAGGTTGATGGTACACGTGCTTTCAGTATCAGCCTTGGAGGATGTTGGATATAGAGTTTTGTTAAGGGATGGAAAGGTGCTTCTATATTCAGAGGGAGCGACCTTGGATGTAGCTGTAGTGCTTGGCATCAAACAAGGGCAATCATATAGGTTGTTGGGACAACCTATGGGTATATCTAAGGGGATCTTGGATACAGGGATAGTGTGAGCTACTAAGAGGAAGCAGGTGGCGAGGAAGAGTGACCCTTCAAGTATGGCCAGGAGCCTCAGCTGGTATGATATGACATTGTTAGAGGCTCGGGAGCAGGATCCTCAGAGCATGGTTGGATGTGATAGGTTCTCAGCTCATATTTCAAGTAAAGTAGCAGGACAAGCTTCAGAGTTAGAGGGAGCAAATACAGATACTGAGATGGGCTTGGAAACAAATTCAGGTGGAAGAGGTTCTTCTAGAAGTACCTCCCTCAATAAGAGGGAGGGTTGGAGTTTGTAGCTCGAGTAGGTACTTCTACACAAGCCTTGTGTCTAGGCATGCAAAAGTCGCGCACATTTCACCTTAGAATATTTGCTAATGTAACTTAGCCTAAGTTTAACTTAGGAAAAAGCACATAATTATATGTTGGCTTATTGATCTAACATAAAAACTTAGATAAAGTAAATTAATTACTTTAGTGATTAAGTTTTAATCTTAGTCGTCGATATTAGGTGAGGCGAGATCTAATCTTCGTTGTCTATCACTTTGGGATTAGGGTTAGGGTTAGGGTTAGGATTAGGGTTTTGGCTCAATGTAAAGTTATAAAGGTAAGCCTAAGGTGAGGAGAAGACACAACACCAGCACAAGATTGAGGGAGGCTTCTCAATGAGCATGTGTTGGGTCCGAGAGAGTGCAATGAGGATGGTGATCAGTTTTGTATTTTCTCAGTTGGACCATTATCCCTGGTACAGAAGCCCAAGTAAGTTATGTGATTAATTTATTAATGAACTATTGATTGGGCAAAAATTTGTTTATGTGTATGTGATTCAAACCAAGTTTTGTTTTTGCTTCCGCTATATTTTTGTGTTAGGAATTTGGCCATGTATTCATTCCATTAATAATTATTGGGAACCGAATATCGAGTGTTGGATTTGAAAAGTCTAACAATATTACGAAAGCAAGTCCAACTAGTTTTGAAGAGATCATTGACTCCAAAAAATAATGGTTTGAACATGTTGACAATTTTTTGTGTTAAAATGGACATTTCAACACTGCTTGAAATAGTGGAGCCAAAAATGTTTAAGATTTTTTAAACAAATTTTCAGTCAGGAAAAAATGTCTTACACAATGTCAACAGTGCCTTTTTCAATTCTATGGCAAGACTCATGACATTTTTTAAACCATGATGAGAATATTGTATTAAATCAAAATCTGCTCCTGGATTGCAGCCTGTACAGCAGGTGAGAACAATGAAAATCCTTCAAGGACAGCTATACCTGTAACCTGATGACGGTCTTTATTCTCAATATCTCCTAGCCATTTTACTATCCTAAAGGACACAAAGCCTTTGGAGATGTAGATTCTCCAAAAGACCTATAGATACAGACAAAATTTATAGCACATATCAGACCCATTGTTAAGGAATAGTGTGAGGGAAAGAATACCATTTCTTACTAGGACTCTTGCGCCTAAGTTTACACCTTAATTGGCGAAATCATCTGCAACAAAATTGTTCATTCTCAACACATGAAAGAAGCTAGTAGTAAAGAAGGCTAGTTTCAGATCCCCGATTCGATCAAATAATGCTTAGCAACTTGCAATCCTTAAGCAAAGATCCATGAACAAGGTGATGGATAACCAGGTATGAATCTCCCAACACCACCAAATCTTCGATGTTTTCTTCTTTGGCTAGAAGGAGCCCTTGCAGTATTCCATATGCCTCTGTTGCATTATTTGCGCAATCACCTAACCCCCTATTGTACTCAATTTCAATTTTTCCATCGGGGTTGAGGATAACCCTGCCCGCTCCTACCACCCCCGAGGCAGGAATCATTCATCAACTAATTCAGATACATTAACTATCTAATCATCACAACTAACCCCACCAACCAATTATATTTGTACTAACATATAATGATAGATAAGGACATATGATAGCACGTTAGAACCAGTGGTTTGAACATCGCGATTAAGTCGTGATTTTTTCGACAAAACGATTAAATCGGCGATGTTTTGCACGATTTTTTGAAAAAATCGCTAATCGGGAAAAAATCGCGATTTTTTCCAAATAATCGCGATCCGTACGGAAAAAATCGTGGGCTTCCAAAACAGCGGGTTTTAAGTGCGATTTTTTTGATGTTTTTTTTCTCATTTTTGCATCGACAGGTTTGGTTATGAGAGCTAAGGAGTGAAGGAGGAGAGCTAAGGAAGGAGACACGTGATCTACAAGCCCAAGATTGGACAAAAGTGAAGGATTTTTGCAAGCCAAGCGAACAAAAATCGAATTTGGACCAAGTGTCTCCAGCAAAACGTTTTTTCCAGGTATGGGCATCAAATTTGACCCTTTTTTTTTGTTTTTTTCTTGTTCTTCCATGGGTTTCTATCACCCATGTATTTTTCATCATTTGTGATTGCATTTGGTTGTGTGTGTGTGTGCGTGTTTTTTTTTTTTTTTTTTTTTAAGAGGAGAGGGTTTATTTTGGTCAAAAATGCAAAAAATTGTTTGTTAAATTTTGTTTTTTATATTTCTTCTTGTGCTCTTAGTTTCTTTCCATTATTTTTGCTTGTGTTTCAACATGTATTTTTTCCCACTATTTTTGCATTGAGTTGAGGGTTTTTTTTGTGAAAAAATCAAAATGTTGTATGTAAAATTGTAATTATTTTATTTTATTTTTTAACTTGCAATTTTTCTTGTGCCCTAGGTTCAAATTTCAACGTTCAAAGTTCAAAGTTTCCAACATGCCAAGGAAATTGGATCCTTTATGGGAATTTGGTGAACCTGATCAAGGGTTTGACCGATCAAACTTGACTTGCAAGTTATGTGGTCACCACATGACAGGGGGGTATACAGGTTGAAATACCACCTGGCACAAATTCCTGGGCATGAAGTAGGCCCTTGCACAAATACCACTCCAGAAATAATCAGAAGAGCCATAAACTCATTGGAAGAAATAGAAACAACTAAACTCAGTAAGGCAGCTCTGAAGAGTCAAATATCAGGGTTTAGCGTTGACCATGAGAGTGGTAGTGGCTCTTCAGCATCAGCATCTTCTACAGGCAACCTCGTAGCTGCCTCCTCATTTTTTGCTCCTAGAACCACTCCCGGGGCACAGCCATCTATCTCCTCCCTTATTAAAAAAAAGAAGGAAGAAGTTGATAGGTTGTTGGGCAAACTGTTTCTTTGGAGTGATATTCCTTTCACTGTTGCCAGGAACAATCCATTTTATTAGGCTACGATTGATGCTATCGTTGTTGTTGGCCCAGGATACAAAGCCCCTTCATATGATGACTTTAGAGGGCGCATTCTGCAAAATGAGAAAGCTGACTGCACCAAGAGATTGGAGGAGTTAAGGGCATCATGGGAAGTCACAGGATGCACTGTGAAGTCAGATGGTTGGACTGATCAAAGGGGTAGGACCCTTATTAACTTCTTGGTCAGTTGTCCCAAGGGGACAATGTTTATGAAATCTATTAATGCGTCTGCACATGTCAAAGATGCAAGATTATTATGTGATTTATTGGATGTGTTCATTCTAGAGGTTGGGCCCCAAAATGTTGTCCAAATCATACGGACAACGCTGCAAACTATGTTTCTGCTGGCAAGATGCTTATGGAGAGGCATCCGAGCATATTTTGGACACCTTGTGCTGCACAATGCCTTGATTTGATGTTGGAGGACATCGGAAAGATTGCTTTTGTCAAAGATATTGTAGAATCATCAAAGAGAATCACAAAATTTATATATAATCATGCATCTGTGCTTCATTTGATGAGAACATTCACCAATAAGAAGGAGTTGGTGCGGCCTGCTATTACACGATTTGCCACTAGTTTCATATCTCTTCAATCCCTCTTGAATTCTAAGTGGGATTTGAAGAGAATGTTTCTTTCAGAGTGGCGTGCTTTGACTATCAGCCGCAAATCAAAGGGAGAGGCCATCTGCAGGTTGGTGTCATATCAGGAAAGTTTCTGGGCTGGAGTGCAAGAGGTGTGCAGCGTTACTGAACTTTGGTAAAGGTTCTTAGATTGGTGGATGGAGAGAAGCCCGCAATGGGCAACTTGTATGAGGCCATGGATAGGGCCAAAGAAGTTGTTCGCAGCTACTATGATGATAAGGGTGATGAGGGGTTTCAGAAACAACTTATTTTATGGGAAGTGATTGATGACCGATGGAACAACACACTCCATTGTCCCATTCATGCTGCAGGGATCTTCCTGAACCCCGGATTTTCTTACTCATGTAGTTTCCTATTTGATGCTGAGGTCATGGATGGCTTTTTCACTTGTGTTCAGAAGATGGTGCCAAATCCATCAGAACGTGCAGAGATATCCAAAGAAATGGAGGTATACAGAATGGCAGGTGGCACCTTGAGCTTCGACATGGCTGTCCAGGATAGGACTACTAAAATGCCAGGTAAGATTTTCATTATTTTAAAAATTTTATTATGTTTGTAACTTTATAAGTTTATCTTATTTGTTGTAACTTGTAACTTGTAGATGCATGGTGGAGGAGCTACGGTGGCAGATTACCAAAACTCCAAAAACTTGCCATTAGAATACTCGGCCAAACATGTAGCGCTTCAGGATGCGAGCGCAACTGGAGTGTATTTGAAAAAATACACACCAAAAAGTGCAACAGGTAAAAAACTTAAAATATTCCAACTGATTTTTTGAATTCATTAAATATATATTTTTTAAATATTTAATTTATTAATTTATGACCCTTGTACAGGTTGGAGGCCCAGCGGCTCAATGACATGGTTTACGTCTACTACAATCTTAGATTGTGGGTGAAACAACTTGAGAGGACCCCTGATATGGAGGCCATCTCTTTAGATGCGATTGACACCACTGCTGAATGGAGGGTTGAGGCTGAGAGGCCTGTCATGGAGTCAGCCCCTGATTGGATAGAGGAGGAGGTAGTGGAGGGGGAGGACGAGGAGGAGCAGCAGGAGGAGGAGGAGGAGGAGCAGGAGGAGGAGGTGACACCACCTACCACTACTACCGGTAGAGGACGTGGTCTGCCTCCTTTAGCTCCTAGTGCTTCAGGTTCCCATTCTGCTGCTACTTCTAGAGCACGACAGAGTCCATTGCCATTCCTGCCAGTTTCTTCATCTAGAGGAAAAGACAAAGCTGTTGTATTTTCTCGCAAGAGGGGCAGAGGAAATCAGTAGTATAGGACCATAGGTTATATGGTGCATTGACATTCCTTTGTATATGACATTATGACTCATGATATGAGATACATTATTATATTTTTTGTTGATATTTTGAGGCTGAGTTGACTCTTGAGACTCGGGACTTAGTATTCAGGACAGGATTCAGTTTTATGTGTGATGTAGCACTAGACATGATATTACACATCTTATATATTAGTTTTTTTTTTCATATTTATGTGTCAATGCATTTATTTTATGTTGTAGATGCTTTAGATATTAAAAAAATTGAAAAAAAATGAATATTTTTGTATGTGCCGATTTTTTCCCGATTTTTACCGATTTTTTCCCGATTTTTACGATTTTTTCCCCTCGCCGATTTAATCCCAATCGCAATTTTCAAAACATTGGTTAGAACAATTTACACATTCATTTGCACAGCACTAACATTAACCCTTGCATCTTAACATCTTAACTTGATCAAAATGGTTAGCCATCTTATTCTAGCAGTGGCTGCCACAATGCCAATGGTTGCTCTCAATGATCACTTTTTGTGGTTGCCATGACCATCCTATTGGAAGTTGGGACTCCCAATTGCAACTTTTCTTAGCAATTCTTATACACTTGTCAATGCCCAAAATGCAAAATTCAGTAAACTTAACTAATAACAACCAAGTATTAGCAGAAAAATATAGCCAAAATAACATAATCCATCTATATTAGGAAAAATATTTACAGGTGTGTGTAGATATGATGCAAATGGGGGTGCTTGCACACCCACGGTTGGAATTCACTTGCAACTCCAAAGATGTGGAAGAAGAATCCTCCAAGAGATATGTAATAAGAGTAGATAAATGAGATTCAATACAAAACTAGATGGGCAAAATCCTTACTTAGGGCTCAAGTTACTATTAAGCACTTATTTACTCGAAATTAATTACAATTGATTGTCCTATGACCTACTTTGGCTTTATTAACAAATTTTGACTTTACATTACATAGAACATTAGAATCATAATATTTGAATATGCTATGACAAAATATTACAAAAGTGTGTTGTGCTCTAGCGACACAACATGCCCTCCCACTTGGATTGGGTTTTCCCTCGAAGTGTCTACTAAAGGTATTTTCTCTGATAAATATGGTCAATAATGTTTTTCTTCAACCATATTTGGCTGGTGACACTTCCTTGCTGCTTCATTCTACACCACCTTGGAGTTAGCTTGAAGAAGTTCATGTGACAAATGAAAAATTAGAGGACTTTGTTTGGAAAGGATCATTTAAGCCCACTAGAAATGATCAAGATTTGAAGAAGGGTTAGGAGCTATCCTTTTCTAGAGATGCTCAAATGGGTTATATCAATATGGACCCAAATATGGTTGAAGAAAAACATTATTGACCATCTTTATCATTTTACTGGTCATGTTATCGATATATATGTGCAAGGCTACTTAAGATAAAGAGAAGATAGTTTTAAGTCTATCTAATAACTATTGTGGAGGATTCATCATGAAGAAGAGGATGTTTATTAAAACAGGAAGCCAAAATAGTTATCCTCATTTGGCTGGCAGATCTTATTCTCATTTGTTCATGGTTATTTTCAACAAGTTCTTATTTTCCACATTTTATATTTATGCATGCCAAGCAACATGTTCATCTTCTCAGTCTAACCAAGCAGTTATTTCATTTTCATTATTTCGCTATTATTGCCTTGCACCAAGATGGATAAATACAACTTTCTTTTACTTTTCTTCCTATTCTTTCTTTATTATAACGTAAGGTTTGTATAGTGTCCTAAGATTAAAGCCCCAAGTTATTTACAGAGACTACATCCCATATTGAGGATTTGAGGCAAAGAAAATGAACATACTTTTAATATAAATTATGTGGTTCTGATAGCAGGCTGATTTGGATGGCCAACTTGCACAAGTTGTGTCTCTCAACTCATTGTGATTATAAATCACAAATTATAGAGTGAGAACTCTTTCAAACACTTGACAGCATGCTTGATTTCAATCTGAGCCAAAAATTATGGCCTTTCTCTGATGGGCTATGGAATCTATCACCATATTGGGGTGAAATTGGAAGTCAAACTTTAATAGATGTTTCTCTTTCTCGCCACTGCTAATGCCCATAAAATTTGGTTGTTAATTCTTCAGGTGTCCTCTCACGAACACTCTTTGTTTTACTACAACCAAAGGTGAGGAGAAGAGATATGCTTCCTTCAATGAAAAATATCAAAAAATTCAGCGAATGGGAACACATCAAAATAGATGAAATTTTGGAATTGAGTGCCTCCATTAAAGTAATAGTAGTATATCATATATAAATGGAAATATATGTTGAAAATGTAGCAAGTTGTTGAAATATGTAACTAGGTTCAGTCTTCATAAATATGAAATGTGCTCTTGATTCTTGTATACTGTAAAAAGGAAGAAAATTATTATTGTTATTTTTGTAGCATGGGTTTCATGCTCAAGGTTATTTTATTTAGAGGTCAAGCACCCATTGAGTGCTTCTAGGGTTTGTCATAGAGTCAAGAAGTCAATAGTGTCATTGTCATATGAAGAAGACCCCATTGGGCATATTGTAACATGTCAAAAGAATTATTTTTGTATTTGAAGTGTCAAAATACCCCTCCAAGACCAAGCCAGCCTCATTAGGGCATGTTGTCCTCCTTGGAAACCTACATATAGGAGGGAATTCAACCTCCTATGGACATTCACTCACTTCTCATCATCAAAGCAAAGAGGAGGCAGAAGAAAGGCAAGCGAATAAGGATAGAAGGACGAAGGACAAAGGTTTTGGGTTATTTCTCTCTCTCACATACACATGCAAAGATAAGGATAGGGTTTTACAACTGCAAGGTCAAAGTTGCCAAGTTGCAAAAAGGTGGGCAAAGAAAGGACTTTTAGGTCACCTACAATCCCTAGAAGGAGAAGCAACCCAAGCGAAGAAGCAAGGAAGCATAGAAAGCCCTAAATTTTCTCACACATGTGGAAAACAGCAACTGTTGCAGGGGCCAAAATTTTCAGAGTTGCAGTGGAGGACGAAATATTGTAGTTGGGGGTCGAAATTGTGCAGCTGGAAGAGATTTGACTGGGTTTGACTTAGAGAGAAGAAGCACATCATCAAGAAGGTCTGGCTTGGTCTTGGAAGGGTATTGGTCTTGGTCTAGAGGTCTTGGAATTTGTAATTTGAAGAATCTATAAGAAGAGAGGAGATTTGTCAATTTTCCTCTCAAGTGGAGAGGTTTTGGCCCTGGCTTGCAGCCTACATTCTGTGTTCTTGTGTATTATTGATCTTCGTGTTTTTGGTAGTTGTTTGATGATAAGAACAACATAATAATAATAAGAGAAGAAGCTAATAATCAAGAAAAAGTAAAAATACATCAAAAGTAGTTATCAAGTATAAGAGAAATCATCTTAAGTATAGCCCTATCGATTTCTCAACATGGTATCAGAGTTAAGGTTGACAGATGAAGATCACTACATCTTTGAAGAAGTCATTGACGCAGTTTTCTATGATGGCAAGTCATCTCAAGCAAGGCATATTTTGGGATCTCCTATTATATATCAAGAATCATATGACCAAGATTTCTACTACAAAGGACAAAGGATTATTCTCAGCACTTACGGGTACGTTTGAAGATGAAAAAATATGGGTAATTAACAGTGAAGCATCCAGACATATGGCAGGTGAGCACAAACAACTAAAGACCCTATCAAGAGGAAAATATTCCTACTTTGTTAAACTTGGTGACAAGTAGAGCTATCCTATAAGAGGAATTGGATCAACCTCGTTGGACCTAGAAAATGGTGGAACATACATCTCAACAACATTCTATCTATACCAGGTTTGCAAAACAATTTACTTTCTATTTCATGTCTAGAAGATAAGTGAGATAGAATCGCTTTTATAGATGGAAAAGTTATGGTATGGGATAAAGGCTCTAGCATCAACAATGCAAAAATCATTGGAATTCGTGAAGGAAGACTCTATAGGTTACTCACACCTTCTATCTTAAGCCTTGGTTCACATTGAAGTCAACTCATGTGAGCTTTGGCATAGAAGGTTTGGACACCTTCACTACAAAATCTTACCAACTCTAAACACAATGGTGAATGGCATCCTTGAACTTAAAACACATATTTCATTAAAATTGGAAAAAAATATTACAAATACATCACTTGAATTGAATTTTTTGGTTATTTTGAAATTCTGGACCCATTATTTAATTCCAAATTTAATGAAATATGTGTTTTAAGGAGGATCATGAAGGAGTTGTCAAGGGATGGGCATTAGGTAAAAAATAGTTTTCCACGGGGTCGAGTCCCCCCACCTGGGGGGTGTGTTTCCTAGCTCCCTCGTGCTCCGAGGATGAGGGGGCAACTAGAAGGAGTTTCCCCACGTCCCCAAAAAACAGGGGGCGCAAGGAATCTTGAAAGGTGGCATTTCCATGAAAATGGGGGTCGAATCAACCAAAGGGGTTGTGAGGGGTCTTGAAAGGGGTCGTTAGGGGTCTTGAGGGGGAGTTTCCTAGCCACAGATTGCAAATTTTTTTAATGAAAAAAAAAATCGATTTTCTAGGTTTGAACTTTGACTTAAAACTTAAAAGTTAATTTTTTCCAGCCTCGTTCATTTGTTGTCGTCGTTGCTCCGTCGAAGTCGACTCCGTTGTTGAACCTCCGACCTGCGACTACGAGTTGAAGTTGCCTCTACCTTTGTCGTCGCACCTCCACCGTCGCACCTCTGCCCACAGCTGCCTCTATCAGTGCCCAAAACTGACTCTGTGGCCGCTTCCTCTATTGCCACTGCCTTTGCCCACACTACACAGTGTCGTCGCACCTCTGCCCACAGCTGCCTCTGTCGGTGCCCACAGCTAACTCTGTCATCGTTGCCTCTGTCGTCGCTACCTTTGCCCACACTACATAGTGTCGTCGCACCTCTACCCACAGCTGCCTCTGCCCACACTGCACAATGTTGTCGCACCTCTGTCAGGTGCCTAGTGTCGTCGCTGCCTCTGCCCACAGTGCCACACGCAGCGACTGCTCGCGCTACCCACACGGCACATGCACCTCTGCCTCAATGCTCACACTAATCAGTGTTGCACGCTCACGCTGCCTCTACCCACAATGCTCACGTTGTAGCCGATGAATAGAACACTCACTCTGCCACTAACTGATAAGCTTCAGATTCCAAAACGTTGTGCTGCCTGTAGTTTTCATTTTTTTCAATTTTTAATTTTTTTTAAGTCTGAAAAATTCCGGTAAATTTGTGTTGTGCTTGTAATTTTTTTTTTTTAGTTAAGTGTGTAAGTCACTGTAATTTTTTTTTTTAGTTTAAATTTTTCTTAAGTATTCCAGGTGGGAACTATGAGTCAAAATTCTTCCAATAAACGTGGTAACAGTGACAGCACCTACAATGCTAGTGAGTCACAAGATGCACAAGAACTTGAAGAAATTCAAAATGAAAGCAGTCTAAAGAGGGCAAGAAATAGGCCTTCGCATGGTGTAGATTATGAAGGCCCACCAAGAGATCTGGAAAAATTTGCGAAGTGGACATTTAATCCTCTAAAACCACTTCTAATCTATGCAACCAGACTTCCTAAAAAAAATCCAAAAGTTGGTGGTGGCTCACGTGATTGGGTCTACAATATTTATGGGCATCACTTTGTTGGCAGCTATACCAGGGTGAAGCAACATATTTTGGCTATTACAAGTAAAGGGGTCAATATGTGTCCCTCAAAGAACCTGAATCCAGCTCAAAGAGAGCAACTTTGGAGGCTAGAAAGGGCAGCCACTGGAAAAGGATTGTTTTCTAGAAAAAATGTTGATCTATCCAGTGCTTCATCAAAAAAGACGAAGGATTCTACTGGTGCATCTCATACTTCTGCAATGGGTGCTATAATGTCTGGGATGTACAATGTTCTAGATCGAGATGACACGGATGATGCAATTGGAAAATTTCTTTTCGCCAATGGAATTCCCCTCCATGTTGTTCGTTCACCTTATTACAAGGAAAAGGTCCAAGCAATTGCAAAAATAGGGCCTTCATATGTACCACCAGGAGAACATAAGTTAATAACAACAATTTTGGATGGACAGGTGTCCAAAATTAATGTGCAAAAAGAGAGAATGAGACAAACATGGATGAGGTTTGGTTGCTCTATTGTTATGGAGGGATGGATTGACATCCGAAAACGCCCACTAGTCAACATCATAGTGACCTTTGTAGAAGGTCCATTCTTTCTTAAAGTTGTTCACTGTTCTGGAAAGCGCAAAGATGCATCTTTCCAATTTGAGCTTCTTCGAGAATCTATAGAGGATGTTGGGGTTGATAGTCTGGTGCATGTTGAGACAGATGCAGCAGCAGTTTGTAGATCAGCTGGGTTATTGATTTGAAGCAAGTATCAACATAGTTTTTGGACTCCTTGTTGTGTGCATGCACTCAATAATGCACTGAAGGACATTGGCCAAATTCAATGGATATCAGATTTGGTGACAGCTGCTAGAGATGTGCAGATGTTTATCTGCAACCACCACACCTCCTTGGCCATGTACAGGGCTCACACGAGGAAGGAATTCCTCAAGCCCACCGATACTAGATATGCTAGCTATTATCTTTTATTGGAGAGGATGCTAGAGGTACAAGCACCACTACAGTCCTTGATTGTGAGTCCAGAGTGGGGAAGGTGGTCAGAATCAAAGACAGACTTCAGAAAGAAGGTCAAGCTTTAGGTGTTGGACAATGATTGGTGGGCAGATTTTGCTTATTTGGTGTCATTCTTGGACCCTATTGTGGAGGTCATTCGTTACACTGATGCAGATGTTCCTAGTCTTGGAGAAATCTATGAGACCTTTGATAGCATGTTGGGTCGTGTGAAGGAAGCAATTCAGCAAAGGGAGCCCTCATTAGAGTTCTATGCATCCCATATTTGACCCATCATTCAACGTAGGTGGGATCGCATGAACACACCTTTGCACATGGCAACATATGCATTAAACCCAATATGGTATGTTGAAAGGCCTGGGAGAGTGCCTCCTATTAATGATCCCGAGGTAAAGAATGGCTTCCTAGCTGCAATTGCAAAGATGTACAGTGAGGAGGGGGCAAAATTTCGAAGATAGTTTGTTCAGTTTGCATCTCTTAGTGTCCCCTTCAACGCACATGGTGCTCGGTAAGATCGCATAGATCTAGCCCAAGATGACCCGATTGGTTGGTGGAGGATGAATGGGGATGGTGCTCCAGAGCTCAAACAACTAGCTATGCGTTTGTTGTCTCAGATTGCTAGTTCCTCTGCAGCAGAGAGGAATTGGTCCACATATAGCTTCATTCACTCTATCAAGAGGAACAGGCTTACCTCTTAAGGAGTTGAGAAGTTAGTTGTTGTGCACAATGCCCTACATCTTGAGGATAGAAAGACACCTGAGTATTTGAAGGGACCAACGACACGATGGGATGTTGATCTAGAGGATGATGCACAGGTAGAGACTTGATGAGACACAGATGGGGTTGGTTGGTGTGCCACTTTGCATGTTTGAGAATGCAAGTGATTTTGATTCAGATGGTGACATGGTTGATCCTGATATATTCATGCAGCAACTAGATGCAAAGACTAGTGGGGCATTACCTTGAGCAATTATGCTCATTTATGATGATGTGATTTGATCTTCATATGTTATGTTATTAACTTATTTGCTTTTAAGTTTTATGTTTCAGACTTGAGTTGTAGACTTCAGTGTAAACTTTATTTTGAATCTTGATATTATATGATATCTTATTTCTTAAACTTTATTTTCATTGTACATTGTTAGTAATTACATTATACAGTTACAAACTTACATGTATGATTGTATGATGTATGTTTTAACTTTTAAATTTGTTTCAGTTATATGATTCATCGATTTATAATTTTAGCATTTATCCTTCATGATGTAAGTGTTATATAATGATAAAGATAAAGACAATTACATTATAAATATTAAATTTTCAATGATATATCATATATTTTTATATTTTATAACTTTTAAGACCCCGACGTCCCCCCATATTTCCTGAAAATTGGTGTGGAGCTTTTGCATAGGCCGCTCCCGCGTATCCCCGCTCCCTTGCCCCCACCTCCAAGGTACTCGGTGGAACATTGGTAAAAATGTTAAGAAACCATTTGGAAGCAGTGCTTCAAGATCAAAAGATATCCTAGATCTCGTTCACTCTAATGTTTGTGGTCCTATGTCTACAAAGTCTCTAGGAGGTCATTTATACTATGTAACCTTCATCCATCGATGACCACTCAAGGAAAAATTGGATCTATTTGCTAAAGCCCAAGGATGAAGTATTCGAAAATTTTCAAGAATTCAAAGCGGAAGTGGAAAATCTTACAAAAAGAAGGATAAAAATACTGAGATCTGACCATGGAGGAGAATACACGTAAAGGGAGCTCATAGCTTTCTGTAAGGAGGCAGGAATTAAGAAGGCGCTAATAGTTCCATACAATCCAAAGCAAAATGGAGTAGCAGAACGAAAGAATCGCTCAATTCAAGAAAGTGTTAGAGTTATGTTACACGATCAAGACTTACCTCAATTTTTGCGGGGTGAAGCATCTAAAACAATTGGCTACATTCAAAATCGAAGTCCTCATAGATCACTGGACAACATGACTCCTAAAGAAGCATTCACTGGGGAAAAACCATGTGTAGATCATCTCTGGATATTTGGTTGTCCTATCTACATTCACATTCCAAAAGATAAAAGAAAGAAGTTGGATCCTACAAGCATGAAAGGCATATTTGTTGGATATAGTAACACTTCAAAGGCATATAGGATCTACATAAAGGAAGGGCACCGAAATGAAGTAAGTCGAGATGTGATCTTTGATGAAAGTGTTGCATATAAGAAATCTAAAGATCTCTCGATTAACTCTGATGATGAAGAACTACCGATATTTGAAGAATGTTCAAGGGAGGAAGAAGATTCCAATCATGAAGAAGGTCCCAATGAACCTGTGCAACAAATCATCATTCCTAAAAATAGAAAGAGACCTAATTGGTTGAAGTCTACTCTTCAAGATGCAAAAGGACATGGAATGACCAAGGGTACATTCAAGGAAAGTAAGAAGCCTAAAAGATATTTAGGGTATGCAACCTATATGACAGTTGATTAAAGCAGAACCATCCACCTTTGAAGATGTTGTCAATCATCAAGAATGAAATGATGTTATGAATGAAGAATATCAATCAATTCCTAGGTCGAAAGACAAATTTGTGGTGACTTCCAAGTGGCTCTACAAGATTAAACATACAGCAAATGGAACTATTGATAAATATAAGGCAAGGTTTGTGGTTAGGGGTTTCTTCTAACAAGAAGGCATCGATTATGAAGAGACATTTACACCTACAGTTAGATACACGACTAAATGATCGTTGGTCTCTCTGGCAGTATCGATGGGATGGAACATCCATCAAATGGATGTCAAGACAGCATTCCTGAATGGTACTATCGATGAAGTTTATATAGAACAACGCTTGGGATTTGAAGTGAATGATAGAGAAACTCACATCTGCAAGCTAAAGAAGGCACTTTATGGCCTTAAGCAAGCTCCAAGGGCTTGCTATGCAAGTATGGACACATACCTATAAAGATTGGGCTTCTCGAAGAGTTTTGTTGATCTAAATCTCTATATCAAAGTAGTGAAGAATGAACATGTAATCATTATTCTATATGTGGATGATCTTCCAATAACAGGTGTGGAAGGTTGTATTCAAGAATGAAAGAAGCAATTGGCAGTAGAATTCGATATGAAGGATCTAGGGTTGATGCACTATTACTTGGGTTGGAAGTTTGGCACAGACCTAATGAGATATACCTAGGTCAAGGAAATTATGTGATTAAGATGTTGCAGAGGTTTGGCATGATGGTTTGAAAACCTATGACAACCCCCATGATCACATTTTTGAAGGAGGCTAAGAAGTTTTGATTCAAGCCCCGTGGATCCTACAAGGTATAGACAATTGGTTGGCTCTCTGATGTATCTAGTGAACACTCCACCAGACATTTGTTTTGCAGTAAATATTCACAATCAGTTTTAGATAGAACCCAACTGTGACCATTGGATAGAAGCCAAGCATATACTGAGATATTTGTGAGGAACAATCCATTACTACCTGAAGTATGATAGAAAGAATGATGTCCAATTGATTGGATATATAGATTCTAATTGGGGAGGCAATGAGACAGATGGAAGAAGCACTACTGGAGGATGTTTTAGCTTGGGATCTTCTACGATATCGTGGATGAGTAGAAAGCAAGAGTCAATTGCTTTGAGTATTGTTGAAGTTGGATACATTGCAGCATGCAAAGTAAGAAAAGTTGTTTGGTTGAGGAAGTTGTTGTTCGACCTATTTGAAGCACTGATGGACCCTATTGTTATACATTATGATAACACCAGTTGCATAAGGTTGTCTGAAGACCCAATATTCCATGGAAAGACAAAGCACATAAATAACAAGTATCATTACATACGAATTCTGGTGCAAGATGGAGTGTTGCAGCAATAGTATATCTCCACTGATGAGTAGGTAGTTGACATTTTGACAAAATCTCTTCCTAATAAGAAGCTTGTGTATTTGAGAGACAAGCTTCGATTGGTTGATATCTCCTCCCCAGTTGAGAGGGAGAGATGGACACATCATTCTTGTCTTCACTTTGTGAAGAAAGAATGGAGGATTGGGTAAGCATCTGGTTTCTAATACTCTTTGAGGATGGAGTAGGGCATTGTTAGTCAAGCTTGTCATTGATGTCAATATTGCATTATTGAGATGGCAAATATTCTTGTGATGACATAACCTCATGTATCCTTGCTCTTGATGAAGAAGCCCTAGAAATCATGATGATGGCCTTACTCTTGATGAAGGATCCTTATTGATGCTCACAGTAACTCTTGATGAAGAACCTCTCCTTGTGATGATCTAGCCCTTGCTCTAACAAATTGATGAATGCTGCATATGGTTAATGACATATCATATAGTGTTGAAGGATACTCAAGTCTTTCACTAAGACCATGGTTGACTTGTTGATTATCATCACCATTACCACAGAGGTCACTATCAGAGGGAGATAAATAAAAAGGACCATTCTAATCATCTGAGACTACATGGATTTGGTTATCACTATCATGACCACAAATACCATAAGCATGAACTATCAGAGGGAGATAAATAAAAAGGACCATTCTAATCATCTGAGACTACATGGATTTGGTTATCACTATCATGACCACAAATACCACAAGCATGAACAGGCATATTTCAAGTTCCAAAGAGTAGTATTCCACTGGGGTTTAAAGAAGATTATTTTTTTTGAAAAAAAAAGAAGAAAAGTATTTAAAAATGTCTTCCATTACAACAAGGAAAATATTGGCATGAAATTGTACACAGATCAGCATAAAATTGAATTTACATAATAAACATTTTAATACATACATGTCAGCTCCAGTACATAGGTCGGCTCTCCTTCACGAACAGACACGTCTTTTCGTAGGTGGAAATAAGTATAAATACCCAATAGATTTCGTTCATTTGAGCACAGAATTCGGTGAAAAATACATAGAAACGACGCAGAATAGCAAGGATATCGAGGACAGTTCTGTTTAGGCATAAAAACTTGAACTTTTTTAAAGAAGACGTTGAGATTAACGTTTTGGGCTAATAATATTTTCTATGGAACAGTAATACATTGGAACAGTCAGCAAATTGGATTTGGGTTTGTGGAAACTCGGATTATAGCCAATACAAGGCTCATACTTGTGATACCTTGGAGTTGTGGCAGTGTTATACTCTTAGGCCTGTAATAACTGCGGTCCTGTGGAGATGTTTTTGAAGAATTAAAACAGGTGCCTTGAAGGGTGTGTAGCTCGGACCTGTGGGCGGCATTTGAAGAATTTGTGGGAGGCTCAGATCATTTGTTGGAGGTATAGAGATAAGCTTAAAATAGTTCGGACTTGGTTCAGTGGTGGTATATCTGTGACATAATGCCTTTGGAGCCCGGATGGATCTCATCTCTAATTTGTGACAGACCTTTAACCTGTGTTAATTCAAAGCTCGGTGTTGGACAGTGATAAAACTCGAACTAGTGACTTGTGTTTATGAAAGTAGCCCTCAAATCTGTGTTACGAATTGCAGACTTCTTGAAGCCTTTTCTCAAGCTCGAACTACACCACAATTACAGATTTTTGGAGTTCATGTCACTCTACAGCAGTTTGTGACCTCACTACAGCTCGATCATGTAGCAGCATTGAATCGTAGGTGTGATCATTCATCTATGGGAGCTCAACAGTGGGCAAACCTTAGGTTAAACTTGGACAAAGACTCGGATTAGTGTAGGAACCTTCTTTTTCAGTGGCTGTATCATCATCACTGGCTCAATTCTGTGGTTCGGATCTCCTCTGTCACACAACAATCTTGGAGTTGTGATAATCTCAACATGTGGAAATATACATAACAGTCTTGGACTCTTATTGCAGTGACTCAGATCCTTCCAACACTTGTTGGGTCTTTCAGTTTTTTGGTGGTGATGCATTGATCTGTGGCGCAGAAGTGTTTGTGCAGCTGTAGTGTTTGTACATGGTGGTGCAAAAGTGTTGGTGCAGTTGTAGTGTTAGTACAGGGTGGTGCAGAATTGGTGAGCTGTAAGTACTGGTGCAGTGTGGTTCAGATCCATTGGTGCAGTATGGTGCAGATTTTGTGATGAAGAGTGATGCAGGAATAATGATGCTTATTGCTAGATGAATAGTGCAGAACCCAGACAAGGAACAATGATCATCTTGGGACAGTGAAGTCAAGCTCAAGCACAAGTCAAGTCAAGGACAAACCAAGAACAGTGAAGAAGTTTGTTGAAGACATTCAACCTTGAGAAGTCTTGTGGAGAACTTTCAAGATCATGATGCATCAATGATGTCATCATGATGTGACTTGAAGAATTTGATTGGGTACGATGAAGAGCAATGGTGACACCTTCTAAGAGATCAAGGTTGTCATTGATGACGTGACATGGAGACTAAGTGAAGGCATTGCTGAAGATTGTCAAGGCTCGTTGAAGAAGACACTGGGAGCCGTGAAGAATAACCAAACATATTTTGTTGAAGTGAAGCTGAGGGTTGGAGCCCAAGTGGTTGGAGCCTCATAAGAGACAAGGTTGGTGCCTTGGAAGATAGGTTTGGAGCCCTAGAGGATAGGAGTCCTCAAGAGACCAAGTTGGAGCCTGTACCAGAGATAGGGTTGGAGCCCTAGAGGTTGGTGCCTCAAAGTGACAAGGTTGGAGCCTTGGAAGATAGGCTTGGGGCCCTAGAGGTTGGCGCCTCAAATTGACAAGGTTGGAGCCTTGGAAAGAGCAAGTCGGTGCTTGGCACAATACAAGTTGGAGCCTGGAAGATTGGAGAATTCATCTAGGGTTGGAGCCCTATATCATTATTGTACTTTACTTATTATAAAGAAGAAATTAATAATAGTATATATTCCATCATTGCTTATTTTGTGTTCTAAATATAAGTGATCTAACTGGTAAAATTAACAATTGAAAAGAAATACTGATTCACCCCCCTCTCACTATTTCCAACAGGGCATCCAATAGGTAAGAGTAATCGAAGAGGCAATTCCTTGAGGATGTGTTATTCCAAGATAGGAATTGTCCTAAACCCTGTGAACACCCAGGTGGGGTATGTGTCTTAAGAGACAATGATTATGGTGTTTATCAATCATTGTTCTATGATCTTGTGGAGAGATAGAGCAGTTAGTCAAGGCATTGCTATGTGACAATGTTGGTTGGTTTGATGAAATGCAATGAGATAAGCTGAAATAATAGCTTATAAGATGGCTTACCAATCCGACTCTTATTATGAGAAATCTTCAATTTGAGAATGTCCATGTACCATTATGAATACATCCCTAGTTAAGAGGGAGTGTTGAAATATGTAACAAGATTTGGTCTTAATTAATATGAAATGTACTCTTGATTCTTGTATATTGTAAAAGCGAAGAAAATATATTATTGTTATTTTTGTGGCATGAGTTTCATGTTCAAGGTTATTTTATTTAGAGGTCGAGAACACATTGAGTGCTTCTAGGGTTTGTCATAAAGTCAAGAAGTCAATAGAGTCATTGTCATAAGAGGAAGATATTGGAAAGTGTAACTAGAATCGGTCTTCATAATGACTAAATAATTATGAATTTATGTAATGAAGAAGACAAAGATAATAAAATGTATTTTTGTAAAGCTTGCTTCATGGGTTTCATGAGCAAGGAGTTTTTATTGCAGGTCAAAGACTTCTTCTTGATGTCTTTATGGTTTTGTCAACTTGTCATAAATGTATAATTTAGAGTCATGTATATGAAGTGGTGTTACACTTGCAAAGACAATTCATTGATGTAAATATATGCCTCCAAGACTATGTCAAATATGCTCCATAAGTCAACTTAAAGATGATTCATATTCTCCTTGTTGAAGTCGGCCTCAATACAAAGGATGCACACTCAAGTCCGCTCAAAATAAGTCACAACGGTTCACTAACACAAGTTGGCTAATTTATAGGGTCAAACCACTATATGTAGCCTAGTAGACTTCGTACAAATCACAATGAAGGAAGTTTGCATATCTCTGAGGTTTTCGAACTATAATTGCAGATTGGAACAGTTTGGATACCTCTGTGAACTTCGAACAAGTCTAAGATTTAATGGGTAGTGCAAGTCTGCAATTGAAAACGAGAAAAGGAAAGTATCTCAGCTTGGAATAGAGTTATATTTTCTGGGTACAAGACAGCAAAGATCAAGGTTACTACTTGTTGGTGAAAAAGGAGGTCTCCGGGCAAGACCCAAGCTCAGGCTTGAGGCCAACAAGGTTTTCGTTGTAGTCTAGGACAACGCCAGCGTTTTCACCTGCTCGAGGGAGCAAGGAGTCTCACCCGAGGCGTGTCGCGACCTTACTGAGATTAGAGGCTAGATCATTGACATCGAGGAAAGATTACTAGCGCAAATCATATCTTATGTGCATACAGAAGACATTCATATATCTCAACTTTAAGAAGCAAGTTATCATTCATCAATATATATTCAGAGTATCGAATTAAAATTTTGAAATAGGCATACATACACCATAATCAATCAAGCATCAACCAATCCATAATCTACAGCACAACAACAGTCCGATTCCATTAACTTGGCTCAAAATAGTATAAACATACTCTGCAAAGTCTATTACAGTTCGGTTCAGTACATATGGCTCTGCAGAGCTCTCCCTAGGCTCTACTCTCCTATCAGCCTCTCTCTGACTAACTATCCTCGGAGTCGCTTCTCCCCTGCTTATCTGTTCTTGCAAACTGACACTGTTAGTCTTTGCCCCTTTTCTGCTCAGTTGTTCCCTTGTGCTCCATTGCCTTCTATTTCTTCTTCATCAATGGGAGTTCTACTGCTTGTTCCTTGTCTCTCGTCTCTGCCATTTGTGCCATCATCTATTTATGCCCCGCCACCTGCCTTCAGGTTTTCCGCAACCGTGACAGCTACCTGCCTACCTTGATTGCGCTCTGCCACCTGTCTTTCGGTTCTCCGCAACTCCAAAACTGTCTTGTCCAAAACAAAGGTCCCAACAGGCCTCGACCACATGCTATTGACTTGTCCCGAGTCAATATTTTCCTGCTGTTGTGGCTTCTAGTGGTCCGTCAGCTTCCGATGCCGGCCTAGTTTCCCATGTTGCTTCCATCTCTGTCTTTTCTTGTTCCGATTTGCCCTCTTTCAACAAAGGCCCCAACTCGAGAACCTTTCTCATTGTTGTTGTCCTGAGCTCTGTGAATTCAGCTACTGCTTGTCGCCATGCCTTTATCACAGTCTCCATCTCAGTGACGACTCTGTCAGCCTGAGTCGCATCCATTTTACTTGTGGCAAGTTATTGAACACTTCCTGGAGTTTAGATTCAGCCTCACACGCCAGTTATTGAATTGCTTACGCCTTTTGTTTCACAAGTTGTTGTAGGTCCCTGAGAATTTGCTTCGTCGTTGCTGAGTGTTCCTCGATGGCCTGAATCTGCGTTTCGAGTGTGTCTGCTTGGTTATACAGTTGTGTGCGGCTAACCGGATCTGTGGCCCCCTTATTTCGAGAAAGATCTTCTGCAATTGCTTCGAAACAGGTCGTGCCTTCATTGTTAGTGAATTTGAACACTCCTGTAGTTGCTCCAACAAGCTGTATGCTAGCTTGACTGTCGTTCCAAGTGTGTCCCTCATGTTCTGCATCTCTTTCTGTCTTTCCGCTACCTTCTCGACATACACTGTAAAGGGATCTGGTAACGTTGGTCTTGCTGCAAGCGCCTCTCTCAGCTCCTGATTTGCTCGGTCCAAGCTTGTACATGCCATTTTTACTCTAATGGATCTCTCGACCATTAAGCATGACGAAATATCTGCGGGTGTGTTGCTATCTAGGGCAGTGACTGTCAGCCATAGGTCTTTGAAAACCTCTGTTACCTAATCTAGTTTCTATCGTAAGCTATCTTTCTCGCTCTGAAGTTGATTACACTCATCAGTAAACGCAATAATTTGTTGTTGTTGTTGTTGCTGTTGCTGCTCAAATTTTTGTAAGAGGTCGTTGTGTAGACCTTCTGCTTGTCGTGCTGTCGTCCGAATGAAGCTGAAAAGTTGGTTGGGTCCCCAGGTTTGCATGTCACCACTGCTCGACATCTCTTGGCTGGGATGTCTCTCCCTGAGCGGTTGCCCGCTGGCAATTGATCTTTTCGAGTGTCCCTGTGGGGATGTGGGTTGATTTTGCTGCGACAGTTGAGATTCAGGAATGCGGTGACTAGTGGATGGCATGAACTGTTGCAACAATAAGTTGGATTTTTGGAGTGGGTTTAGCTCTGTTTCAATGGGTGTTGTATCGGAAATGTGGGACCCTTCATGGATCAATAGTTCTAAAAAGGTGCCCTGTCCCACTGTGGTTTGGTTAACCTCAGGTACTCCAGTTTTACCTGAGTTAACTTCTGCCTCGGTGTCAACATTCATTAGAGTTCCTGGTGGTATCGAATCTGAGATGGTTGCGGAGGTGGATGAAGTGTAGGTGGGGTGGTCTTTGGATGTGAATGAAGTGTGTGGTGATGAATTTTGCGCATTGGGTAGCAATGAAACTTGTATGTTAAGAACTGATGTTGGGTCAAATGCTGGTAACGTAGAGGTGGTCTGAGTGGCGACCTCTGGCTCTTCTTGAATTAACATTCCTGCCACTATTGGTTGGGCTTGGTCTTCTCCTGTGAGATCGACCACTTGCTCGGATCCCATGGTTTGGGCTCTTTTCCCTTTAGGTGCTGGTATTGGGGGTTTCGTTAGCATATTTTTGCGGAGTGGAGTGATGGTGGGCAGTGAGTGGGAGTGGAACACGGTAAGATGGTAATGCGGCTATGATGGGGTTGGTGGTGGACGGAGATGCAAAATTCAACGTCTGAAATTCAAAAACAAACGAAAAAAAAAAAAAAAAGTAAGTGGGAAATACAGTAGATTTAGTACTAAGAGTTTCTATTACCTTGTCGAAACGTTTCACCCAGTTGTCCAACTAGTCCAGCAGTGGCCGCAGTTGTAATTGGGAGATCCTTTGCGTTGTTTCTGCTGGTGTCTCCCCCGGAAGTGCTTTAGGGAGCATCGCATCAAATGAGTAAACCGGAATCCCGCTTCTGATTTCGATTGCTGCCCCCGGCCATGAAGAAACTTCTGTATGGAACGTCTCCTCCGTTATCTGGAACTTCAACGGCTTCTTATGGAAGGTATTTTCATCAACACAGTCTGGCCGAACATAGGTTCGGTTATGACACACCCCAAACCAAATCTGAGGGTAGTATCTATCCAACAGACTTCTTGGAACTCTTTGCTGACTTTTAACTATGTCTATCATCTGTCGGTACCAGGTTGCAAAAGCTTCTTCGTTTACCTCCTTGGTACTCGGGTCCCCTGATATTTTCCATGGCATGAATCTCAGTGCCATTGGTTGGTCCTCGGTAATCTCCGCAAGCGACCTGATTCCTAGTGGACTCCACTTCCACATTGCGAAAGCCATGATTAGATAACCATATATAAATCCTGTGACCCACTTGTAGTTGTCCTCGCAAGCTTCAAAAAGCTCCTGTAATAAGAACGTGTACCAATTCAAATGCGCCCCTTGTATGCAATGTTCCGCAACCGATATTGTGTCGAGGGTGCATTCCCCCTTGGTATAATGTCTCATAGTTTTCCCAGCGATCAAGTAGCAAGCGAATTTTACTGATGGATTGTTGATGAGATCAAATTTTGCTCCCTTTCCTCCTCTCCTTGTTTCATATTTTCTGTAGTAGTCACAATCCCCCACCTTCTTGGCTCTCTTCGAAGTGTTTTGGAAGAACGATGAGACATCGTTTCCTGCAGCTAATAAACTTGTGAGTCTATGTATATCCTCCACGAGAATTGGGATCTCCCTCCCAAGCCACAATGACCCATTATGAATTCTGCTGATCAGGAACTTGGTGCACTGCATTGCCACTCCCGATGTCCTGAACAATGGAAGGATTCTGAGGTGCATGATTGTTGACCTATGGATGCCTCTGAAGTCTGGGTGCACCCTCGTTGCTTTGCCTCCTCCCTCCTTCACATGATTTTCAAGGTAAACCTGCCTTTTCATTGCTGGGAACTGGAATAAGTCCGTGAAGTCAGTATCTATCAGCGTGGCATTGTCATATTTGCCAATTAATGACTCCACCCTTTGAATTATTTCGTCGAGCTCGAGCTCGACCACTGAATTTGTCACCTTCATCATTTTCTTTCTTCTGTTGTATACTCGAACTGCTACTGCTGGTCTATTGCTCTGAACTTCTGTTGTTGGAATCGAGCTTATCATTCTAGCCGTTTCTTGCTCTGATAACTCGAAATTTTCTGGCATTTCGTTGTTTCCCTCCTTCATGCAGATTAAGTACGATTTTTGGCACGAATGATGTTGATGCGACACCATAACTAATTAATTTTGTTGTCTTTCCCCGCGGCTATAATCGTGTGATTAGTTACTGGGGTGAGGTGGACTCTCACAGTGCTGACGGTGGCTTCGGAAGTCGGGTAGACGTGATGGGCAATAAATACGGCTTAATGTGGAAACTTTATTACAAAATGGGGGTTACTAATTATGGAAATTATTTTTCAAATTCGGATGATCTTACGAACTGACAACACTATGATGACTCATTATGAGTGAATGATGGTTGACACGCTTAAGCTATGTAACATTGTAGACTCTCCCCCCGACCACAATTGGTTGCAATGTGGTCTCCACATCGCAACAGGGTAACTGTTGATTTTTCGCGACCTGCGGGTTTCTTATTGAGGATTCCTACTCTAGTGGGTTGAAATGATTAAAACATAAACTATTCTATGGCTCGTCTCGGTTGCAAGAGAGTTATTGACTCTACTCTACTGACTTCTCTCAAGTGCGAGAGTTATTAAAATTAAAAGGATTGTGTTGCTTACTCATGGTAGGGTTTCAGGCATGCGCCATTCACCCATCCTTGAAGTATCTCTCCATCCAGTTGCGCTAGCTTGACCGCGCCTGAGTCCCTTATCTGTATGACATAATACGGTCCCATCCAGTGCATTCTGAGCTTCCCTGGGAACTTCTGGAATTTGTTGTTGTAGAGCAATACTTTTCCACCAATAGTAAATGTTTTATGCTTGATGTGGCGGTCATGCCAAGCCTTTTGTCATTATTTCTGTATTGATTGATGGAAATCTGCCAAAAACCTATCTTCTTCAAGCTCCTGCAACTCATGAAGGCGTGCAAAGATGGAGTCTTCCTCTGTCATGTGTGTTGTTGAGGCTATTAAGAGGCTTGGTATGATAAACTCGACTAGTATTACTGCCTCTTTCTCGTACACCAATTGGAATGGAGTTTGATTATGCAGTCTCTTTATGGTTGTCCTGTATGCCCACAACGTGGCTGGTATTCTTTCATCCCAGTCATCGTGGTTAGCGTTGCATATCTTTGTTAGCCCCTTCTCCAAGATTTTGTTGAAAGCCTCGACAGTTCTATTCGCCTAAGGGTGGTACGGGCTGCTCTTATGGTGTTGTATCATAAAATTATCCAACAGTGATTTAATTGTAGCATTAATGAAATGTGTGCCTTGATCACTTGTTAGGCTTCTTGGACAGCTGAACCTGCTAATGATGTTCTCAAAAATAAATCTGGTTGTTGTATCTGTTGTACAGTCCTTTACTGGTGCTGCCTCTGCCCATCTTGTGGGGTAGTCAGTTGCAATGATTATATATCTTGCTTGTGAGTGTCTCACGATTGGTGCAATTGGTCCTATGAAGTCGACTGCCCATTTCTCAAATGCATGCATGGCCCTCACAGGTTGTAGGGGCAGCTCATCGCAGTGTGACGGTCGCCCTGTTCTTTGAGAGACGTCACATTTCTTCACATATTCTTTGGTGTCTTTGTGCACGATGGGCCACCATAATCCTGCATGTAGTATTTTTCTTGCGGTGAGTTTCGCGCCGACATGGCCTCCCGCAACTCCACTATGACACTCCCACAAGATGTCTGCTCTTTCGTGATCTAAAACACATCTTCGTAGGATATGATCCAGGCCCATTTTATACAACTGCCCTGCTATGAGTTGATACTCGGCTGCTTTAACTACTAGGTGTCTTCTTTGGGTCGCTGTGTATTCCGATGGGCATGTCCTATGGCCAAGTAGGATGTTATCTGCTCTAGATAATCTGGGACAGCTTCTACTTGGAAAAGAACAGCATCTGGCAGCTGGTCATCAAGTGGTCCCCCGTTTCATCCGTTCTCCAATCTTGACAAATGATCGGGACCAACATTTAGCCTCCTCGGTTTTACTATTACTTCGAAAGTGAATTCTTGGAATAGTAGGAGCCATCTGCAGATTCTGCCCTCCAGTACAGGTTTGTTTGCCAGATATTTCAGTGTCGAGTGATCTGCGAAAAACTTGAATGTGCCTCCCAATAAGTGGTGGCGAAATTTCTGTAGAGAGTATACCATAACAAGAGCCTCTCTCTCTGTTGTTGTGTAATTCCTTTCTGTCGTTGATAGCTTATTGCTTGCGAAGTATACTGGGTGATCTATGGAGGTTTCTCCTGGCTGAGCTAGCACCGCCCCCAAAGCAATACTTGAAGCATCAATGTGGACATGGAATTGTTTATCCCATTTCGGATGAGCCAAAATGGGTGTAGTTGCTAGTTTTTCTTTCAACATGTCCAATGCTTTTGTGCATTCATCGTTCCATATGAATTGTTCCGACTTCTGCAACAGCTTTTCTAGTGATATTGTGATTTTTGCATAGTTGCAGATGAACCTCATGTAGTATTCTGTGTGTCCAAGTAGTGACCTCAACTGTTTTACATTCTCTAGTGCATCCATATTCATAATTACTGCCACCTTCGCGGGGTCGACACATACTCCTTGCTTGCAAACAACATGTCCCAAAAGCGTTCCAAAGGATACTGCAAAGATGCACTTTTTGAGATTCAGAGAAATTTGAAGCTGTCTGCACCTATCAAACATTATCTTGAGTAGAGTTGCATGGTTCTTCAGTAAGCTGTACACTGTCCAATCATCCATGTAGACTTCTAGGAACTTATGGATATAGTCTCTGAATGTTGTTATTACTATCCATGAAAACACAGCTGGTGCATTCTTTAGCCCAAAAGGCATGACATGATAGGCATGTGATCCCCATTCTGTTGTGAAAGTAGTTTTTCTTTTATCCTCTTCTGCTATTCGCACCTGATGATACCCTGAGAATCCATCCGTGAATGAGTATGCTTCATTTTCTGCTACATTGTCGAGAACTTCGTCACTAAATTGAGTTGGAAACGGGTCATGAATACATGTGTTATTCAGACTTCTATAGTCCACACATACTCTAATTTCTGATTTCTCCTTTTTTACTTTGTATCACTATTGGGTTGACCCATTCTGCTTCTTCAACCGGAAAAATCAAACCTGAATTCAACATTTTGTCTATCTCTGCTTTAACCTTTTCTTTTACTCTAGAATTCAAGCGGTAAAGTCTATGCTTTACTGGCCTCGCATCCAGTTTTAGAACTATGCACATCTCCCCCAGATCTCCATTGATTCCTTTGAGCTCTGCCAGTGAAGATGGAAATAGGTCTTCATACTCCTGTAGTAGGTCAAAGATTTCTTTTGTGGTTTCTGTATCCCAATAATCTTTGATGAATGAAATCTTGGGCTTCTATGTGCTTCCAATGTTCTTCTTCTTTGTCTTCAAGGGTAACAGGTGTAATCCCTCAGTAGCTGGTTCCTCTTGTATTTTTCGTTCCCCTTCCTTTTCTTCAAAGCATAGATTCAAAGATTTTCTAAACCATCGTCGTCTACCTCCCGATCTATTCTTTTAAATGCTACTGATTCCCTGACTTTCTTCTCTAATAAGGATATTTCTTCATTTTCCTCGAGCTCTGGGAAGAACAATATTATTTTAATTTCTTGTAGGGTATCTGTAACTTGGTCTGTGTCTCCCTTGAAAGGAAAACATTGCGTAAATTTCTCCGCAACTGTTTCCCAAGTGCCAGTTCCTCTCTTCTTCTCTTCTGCCAGGTACCATGCTCGCGGAACAGTGTCTAGTGAATGTATGAAGTTGTGGGCCCATAGAGATTTTGGATATTCCTCTTTCCTCCACTTATACTCACAACTGTTTAGATGTACTAGGGGATCGGAATTCCCTCGGTACTTTTCTCCCAGTTGCGGTCCTAAAGCCGCATGAAATCTTGTTTTTAATGCTCTCGCAATATCCTCCCATTGAGAGAGAGAGTTTCGATGGGTTGCCCACCATCTTGCTGAAGTGGATTGTAGTGCTACGTCCATGAGAGGGACTCTATGCTCTACTGGCACCTTGTCTTCTACTTTTGTAATGAATGTATTCACAACTTGCATATTTGAAAGAGTTGGGTATTCTCATACCTTTGTACCAATCCAGTTGACTCCACGAACATTTGCGCATCTTCTAGTGTTGATTTCGTATCCTTGTTGCTGCCAATCATCCCAAGCCACTTCTGATCCTATGTCATAAATGTGAACACTTCTCCAACTTACCGTTCCTCCTGCTGTAGGATTAATGTAATCTTCTCTTTTCCCTGCAGTCATATGGTAGAGTTGATCTAGAAGCTCTGCATCTTCTATGTTGTCAACAGTTTCTGTGTATCCAACAGTTTCTGTGTATCGGGGTCATTGATATGGATCCAATGGCTAAACCACTCTGACCTCACCATCTTCGTATATCATCAATTCCTTCTTTAAGTCGATGACTGCGTAATTTTCAATGGCCCAATCTATTCCCAACAAGGCAGGATAAGGATCCTTGTCGCCCATGATATATATTACTTCAAAGTCCGTATAGGTCTTTACTCCCGCAACATCAACCTCAACTTCTTCCAGCCTTCCTATTG
The DNA here is from genome assembly GCA_034641835.2 of Pinus albicaulis. Taxonomy (NCBI): domain Eukaryota; kingdom Viridiplantae; phylum Streptophyta; class Pinopsida; order Pinales; family Pinaceae; genus Pinus; species Pinus albicaulis. Next base: position 433,046,672 of record CM076572.1, read on the forward strand.
GTACAATGCAATATTGATTTGCCATTCTGAGCTGTATTGGTGAGTATGATAGCTTTGGTTTTCCCAGTACTTCCCATGTTTTTCTAGGTAGAATATTGACATCTGATCCGAGATCTAGCATTGTGTCTCTGATTTGGAATCCCGCAACTTGAGCATTTATGCGAAACTCTTTTCCAGTCCTTCTCTTATTTCTTTCTACTCTTCTTATATATTTTTCAATTGTGTTACCTAAGTCTCCATGTTCTGCCCCTCCTTGCATGACCATTTGTAGATTTTTCTTTAATTGTTCGAGCATCTGTCCATTGTTTACAATTTTCAGGAACAGTGGGAACCACTCTTCTATAGGTGTGCTTGTATAGACTATCATTCCTCCTTCACTAGATTGTTGCGGAAGCTCCATACTCTGATGTCTTCCCATCTGTGAGAATGTCTCTAGTGCTTCTTTAAAGTACTGCTTCTGTCGATATGGGCTGAAAGCCTTCTTTATCGGGTCCATTTCTCGTGCATCCTCTCCTGCTTTCTTCCCTCCTCGTGTCACTATGGCCACACTTTGCAGAGGTTGAGGCTCTACTATCCTTAGTTTTGCATTAACCAGGATAGCTCCTCTTTGTCTGGTTCTCTCTTCCCACCTCTTAATCAGCTCTGGGCAGTCTTCAGTATCATGCGCATTTACTCTGCATTGAGAGCACCATGGTCTCCTAGGTAGCGGACATTCTCTCTCTACATGACCTTCTTGATCACAGTTATAACACCTTATTGGTCCTCTTCCTCCAGTTCTGCTACCTCTCATTCCTCCCACTCCTCATCCCCTTGGAGTCTCATTTACTCTATAGGACGGTCTGTCTAATCGTTCTGCCAATGCATCAAGGGCATTGCATTGCTCCATATTATGAGTTGTAGAGGCACAAAATTCACAGTAAATGTTGTTTGGAACATTTGTGTATATTTGTAGAATTGGACACAGTCGTGGAGGATGACCAATACCTTTGCATATTTCGCAGCATTCTGCTGCTATTTGATTCTGTTGATTGGGGAACCCCGGGAAGTGGGGTTGCGTTTGGTATAGCCCTTGAGTGTTTATCTACGCAACTCCAACGACTGGCGATGCCCCTTGTGTTTCGGCCGCCGAAGTCCCAACGTTGGCTCCTCGTAACCTCGGACATTCCATGGCTATGTGTCCTTCCATCAAGCAGTGTGTACACCACACATTGGGTCTTACGGGTCGTACCAGCTGAATATCTTTCAGTTTCTCCGTCAAACTAGCTATTTGATGTTGTAGTCCTAGCATGGATGGATCTTGCACCGCTGCTCCCCCTCTGAACTCCTGCAGGTATCCAGCCATTGCTTCTATTTTCATTTCTTGCTCCAATGCATCTTGAAGGGTATCAATCTTTTGTTGTGTCAACGGTGTCCTTGTCAACGGTAGGAGTGCTTTAATGAACCAATCCCGCTAGTGATTTGGATCGATTGGGTAACTTAGCTTTCCAATCGCGTCTTTGATTCTTCTCATCAAATCCCAGGCTGCCTCTCCTTCCCGCTATTTGATTTCCCATAGCTCAGACAGTCCTTGCTGATTCGTCTGAGGCAGCTTGGACAAATTCCCTCTTAACATCATCTATTGTTGGGTTCTGGTGCACTTCTGACCATTTGATGAACCAACGCAAAGCTCTTTCTCTTAATGTGGTTTGAAATTCAATTAACTTGATTGCATCTGGTGTCTGTCGAGCTCGCCAAATTGCTTTGCAAAGATACCAGTTCTGCTCTACGTCGTCATTACCTTTTCCAGAGAATTCTGGGTATCGGGTGAATGATCCCACCATCTTTCCTGTGTTGGCGGTACTAAAATAAAACCTCTGCTTCCCGGCTGAGAGATTCCACTACCATCACTGTTGCTGGTAGATATCTGTACTGTGGATTAGTACTACTCAACTTGCTAAACTCCCGTAACTTTATCAATAACTTGTCAAGTGGATGATAAAGTACCAGGGGAAGGTTAGGACTAGTGCTACTTGAAACTTGGGGAATAGGAATACCTTGCATTATGATTGTCGGCCTTTCTTGAAATAGTTGCTCCATCACAACATGCAGCTCCACATCAAACACCTCCTCGGGGTACGCATCCTCCTCACTAGACCTTTCTCCCTTCTCTCTTCGGGCTGGGCCCCTATAAACTTGCCTAACTTCCTTAATGGACCCTTCCATTCCTTGGGGTCCCACCTGACCTTCTCTTTATTCTGTCATCTGTGGCGTTTTTTCCTTGATCTGTCGATTCTTCTTCTACTTCTCAAATTCTCGTATCACCCTTTCCCACCACTTCTCAACAATTTGCGCCCTCCGATGTGCTCTCCGCTCTCTCAACCTACTGGAGGTTCCGGCATCCATATCCCTATTCCCCCTTTTTCCTTACTCGTAGAATCTTTCCCTCAACTCCTTCCCCAAGTACTAGAGGTTTAGGTCTCCATCTCAGGATTTTGGAATAACATTAGGCCCTCGTCCACCATTAGAGCTTTAATCCACAACGGGATTTCTTTCAACAATTTTCCCAGCAACCCAGATTTAAACATGTCTTCGGCTTTTGTAAAAGATTGGTAGCACTCGACTGCAAACTCTACAATGTACCCCTCCAAGGTAGTTTGTACCCAGAAATCTATTGCTCAGGTTAGATATGTATCTAATCAATGTAGCGCTGCTAGATCTGTGTGTGTCCAACTGCGACAGACTCGACGCAATCCCTCAGGAAGTGACTTGATCTGGAGTCTTCGCAACCAATAGTAAAGCTCTTCGAGAAATTTTCCCAAGAAAAATTCATACAAATTACTCGCAGAGTCAGAAAACAGGACCTGATCCTTGACAGTCTTTTCCCTCTGTTGTCGAAGCTCCAGTTGTTGCGATATGAACTGGTCTACGTGATTGTACCACCAGCTCCATAGTTCTTCCTCATAGATCCTTGATACCATGATCTAACTTCTAGATAAATTTTCAGGTCCCGGTAACGGAACCATTTGTTGGTGAAAAATGAGGTCACTGGGCAAGACCCAGGTTCAGGCTTGAGGCCAACAAGGTTTCCGCTGTAATCTAGGACAACGCTGGCATTTTCACCCTGCTCGAGGGAGCAAGGAGTCTCACCCAAGGTGTGTCGCGACCTTACTGAGATTAGAGGCTAGATCATTGACATCGAGGAAAGATTACTAACGCAAATCATATCTCATATGCATACAGAAGACATTCATATATCTCAACTTTAAGAAGCAAGTTATCATTCATCAATATATATTCAGTGTATCGAATTAAAATTTTGAAATAGGCATACATACACCATAATCAATCAAGCATCAACCAATTCATAATATACAACACAGCAACAGTCTGATTCCATTAACTTGGCTCAAAACAGTATAAACATACTCCGCAGAGTCTATTACAGCTCAGTTCAGTACATATGGCTCCGCAGAGCTCTCCCTAGGCTCTACTCTCCTATCAGCCTCTCTCTGACTAACTATCCTCGGAGTCGCTTATTCCCTGCTTATATGTTCTTGCCAACTGACACTGTCAGTCTTTGCCCCTTTTCCGCTCAATTGTTCCCTTGCGCTCCGTTGCCTTCTGTTTCTTCTTCATCACTAGGAGTTCTACTGCTTGTTCCTTGTTTTCCGTCTCTGCCATTTGCGTTGTCATCTGTTTATACCCCGCCACCTGCCTTTAGGTTTTCCGCAACCGTGACAGCTCCCTGCCTACCTTGATTGCGCTCCGCCACCTGTCTTCCGGTTCTCCGCAACTCCAAAACTGTCTTGTCCAAAACAAAGGCCCCAACACTGCTAAGTACTAAACTGTGATGCATAGAGAGGCACAATCTCAGCAAAGAAGAATCTCAGCAAAGGAGAGGTGCAATCTCAGTGAAGAAAGGTGTATCTCTGTACACAGAAGTTACTTCAAGACTACCAAAGGTTACTCTAAGAATAATCAAATTGTAATAAAGGTTGTGAACCAGTGCAAAGAAGAAAGAGAAACCAACAAGGACAATCACAGATTGAACAAGTGACTTTTGTCTTGAGATCAAGGGTATAGGAGGCAGAGGCTAGAAGAAAAGGAGATCACTAGGAACTGAGCTTTCCTAGTCTTGGTGCAAAGTAGTGCAGAACAGTGCAGAAAAGAGAAAATCATCATAAGGAGGCTAAAAGAGCAGGGACAAGGTCTTGGAGGCATACTGGTGTCAAGGGTCTGTGTCATGGTCATGGTACTTGTCAGTGGAAGATCTATAAGAAGAATTGTTTTGGGTTTTCATCTCCAAGAGGGAGAGGTTTTGGCCCTGGCTTGAAAAGCCTAAACTATGTGTCTCTTGTGTTTTAATAATTGACTTTATAAAAAATAAAATAAGCTAATGAAGATAAGATCTACGTAATAGAAGCATGATAAAGTACTACACAAGCAATTATCAAGTAAGAGAATTGAATTAAACTACACCCTATCAAATTCTCAACATGATTTTAGAGCTAAGGTGCTAGAAAGGGTTGTTTGGCAAGAAGACACTCAAGTACCAAGAGATCTAAAATCATCTATAAAGCAAGAGTCAAGAGATCCACATTGAAGAATCAATCTTTAATTCTAAAGAGATAGTTTTTGGAAAGTCATCTCAAGAAGATCAAGGACCTATACATAAGAAGGATGTTGTGTAGAAGCCATCACCATCAACAACTATTTGGTGTTGAAGTCAAATCAACATTGTTGGAGACATCATCAAGCCACCTTGCTAAAGTCATCATCCTTGATCATCATCACCATCAAGGATCCAAGGTGATCAACCGCTCTATAGCACTCTTCAAAAGAGTCAATCTAAGAGGGAGCTTCTATCTACATCATCATCAACAAGGAAGAAGAAGAAAAGCATCTACTCAAGTAAGTATCTTTATGACTTCATATGAATCTATCAAAATGTCTTTTTGCAAAGAAAGCAACAAACTTGTTAGGGTTTCAAACTTTCTTGCATGGAAGAAAAAGGACAATGAAGTCATGCCAAATATATGAAGGGAGACATAAGAGTCCAAAGGATTCTTCTAGAATCCATAAAGGACTCTCTCATTCCCTATGTATCAAAATATAATCTTCAAAAGAACTATATGACAAATTGGTGGAGCTATTCTCGGTAAGTACTGTAGGGGAAGTAATATCTCTAAGACAAGAACTATACACGTTGGAGATGTCTAGAGAGGAGGAAATAACTTCATGAAGATTTCTGAAATACAAGATCAATTGCAGGAATTAGGAGAAGAAATGTCTGATAGATAAATAACTACAATGGTGTTGAATGCTCCGCAAGAGGAATGGGAAAGCTTCACTTCAAGCATTTATGAAAAAGAAGAAGCAACACTATTCCAAAATCTATGGTCTCTATGAGAATTAAAAGAGACAAGCTTAAAAGTTAAAGTGGATATAAGATGAAATAAAGAGAATCGAGCATATGCTACCATATTAAGAAAAAAGGGAAGATTCAGTGAGTTTGGTCCAGAAGAAGAAAAGATGAAACATGGATAAGATATGATGTTATGGAAAGATTGTCCTAAATCTAATAAGGACAAAAAGGAAGAAGCCTATATCATCGGAAAAATAGAAGAATCAAATTCAAAGAAGCCTAAGAAAGAAGAAGTGAAAGAACTCTATTATAATTAAGATCATCTTCCTCTTTAAGAGGTATCTATCAGGTTGTTAGGAAGCATGGTATATTAGATAAATGGATCACTCCAAGATTGGCATCATGATGGAAGCACAGAAGGAGGAGCACTTGTTGTAGGAGGATATTTGTGACACATATGTGACATCTATGCTATAAGAGGCTATTGGGAACCTCACTAAGAAAACAACATCTATAGAAGGCAGTCATCAAGAAAAATTTCATAATTCAATAATCAATGAGGAAACAAATGCCTACATTTTCTAATGGAGTCCTCTTCGAACTCTTTAGTTAGAAAGAAAGCAATAGGTTTCCTTGAGAAATTCTAAACTTGTAGAATTATGGGATTAGAAATGATGACATATTGATGAAGCAGGTCAAGGTAATAAAACTCTTCACTCCAAGGAAACCTACTGCAAGATGACTCAAAGAAAAGAAATGAGGTACATACATATATATATATATATATATATATATATATATGTTGACACTGGATGCTATGTAGACAGGTCATATGGTTGCAGATAGAAGAAGTATGATCAAAGAGAGCAAGAAATATTATGATGCACAAGTTGTCAATAGACATGTTCCACACCAAATGAAATCAACATAATATGCCCTCATATGGTATATGAGGTGATTATATACTATCAAGAAGCTGCACATTGGAAGTTCTTGGGAAATAAAATTGTGTGGAAGAGAAAGAAAGAGATCGTGAAAAGTGCAATCATGAAAAGAGTCAATCAACATCCAAGGAAGCCAAGAAAACTTGACTAGAAAATCTCCTAGGGAGATATGTAGACTCTAATAGAAGTCTGGAAAGGATGGACACCCTTGACAATGCATATCTTTAGGAGATGTGTCAATTTGTAAAAAAAGGATGTTGATGCCTACAAGAAGATGTCATGGTGAAAGATCATCACTAAAATAACTTTTGATTTAAAGTATTTATATTTATAATTGAATAACATTTGATGAGCTTATGCAAGGCTGCCAAATGGAATTAGATGACTTCCACAAGTTGATAACTATATGGCAAGATGAAAGATCCTTGGAAGATATATGTTTCGAAAGAAAGTAGCATAACATGAAGCTAGACCAGATGAGAATATTGATGAATCACTTTCTAATAGAAGACATGGCTCTTGGATGAAAGTGATGGATGATCTGTGCCCTAAGAAGAGATCCCAAAACTGAAGGCTCCTCAATTCATGACATCAACAGAAGGAGTACTTCATGAGTAGTTGAATGCTTTCATCATTGTTGTTGTAGATCCCTGATAAAGAGGGAGCCTAGTAATAAGTTTCTTACTTGGTAGAAAATCCTAAGCCAATAGGAAAGCTTAGGTACGTTCTTATTCCTCTGTGGAATATGTCCTCCCTAGTTAAGAGGGAGAGATAGACACATCATACTGGAAGACAAAATGTGAGACTGGGTAATTATTTGGCATCTGATACTCTGTTGAGATGTATTGAGGCATCCAATGAAAAGAGTAGTCGTGAAAGGATGGATATTCTTTGAGAATTAAGAATAGTCTTATGAGGTCATACTCGGTGAACACCCGGGTCGAGTATGTACCTTAGAGACAATGACGATGGTGTCTATAGTTATTGGTCTACCAGCATTGTAGCTCAATATCTCGTAGAGAGATGGACCATTAGTCAAGGCCTTTCTTTGTGACAATGTTGGATAATATAATGTTATAACAGATGGATTACCAATCAAAATTCCTCTTATGAGATTCTTCATAGTGAAAGAGACCATGTACCATTATGAATACCTCCCTAGTTAAGAGTGAGTGTTGGAAAGTGTAACTACGATCAGTCTTCATAATGACTAAGTAATTATGAATTTATGTAATGAAGAAAACAAAGATAATAAAATGTGTTTTTGTAAAGCTTGCTTCATGGGCTTCATGAGCAAGGAGTTTTTATTGTAAGTCAAAGACTTCTTCTTGATGTCTTTAAGGATTTTCCATCTTGTCATAAGCATATAATTTAGAGTCATGTATATGAAGTGGTGTTACATTTGCAAAGATAATTCATTGATGTAAATATATGCCTCCAAGACCATGTCAAATATGCTCCATAAGTCAGCTTAAAGATGATACATATTCTCCTTGTTGAAATCTGTTAGGTCCCTATATTACTAGTATAGTCCCTTATTGTTGTTAGTGTAACCCCCTTATTGTTATTGTTATACCCCTATAACCCCCATATTGTTATTATTGTGTCTTTACATTATTATTGTTAGGTCGAATAGGATTACATTGTGGCCCCATGGACTCCTATATATAGAAGGGAGGTTTTTACATTTGTATCATCCAAGAATTGTTCATTTATGTAATGTAAAGGAGGTTGCCCCCTCGAAGTGGCTTATTTCTAAGGCGTTGATCTCTCTTTTCTTCTATTTTTGGAGCTAGTTTCATAACATTTGGTATCAAAGCTTTGAATTCTAGAGTTTCGTTGCTCCAAACAGGTCAGCGTGGCATTTGCACTATAACTTTTTTTCTACGAAGGTTTAGAAGCTGAAATTTTTACAGAGCGAGGCCGAAATCCTGGTGAACCTTCTGTAAAAATTTCAGATCTTAGTTCGCAATATTTTCGGATATATGATCTGTGGAAGTTAGGGTTTTTTCAGGCTCCCGAATTTCACCTAAAACAAGTCATCGTGGCATTTGCGCTATAACTTTTTTTATACACAGGCTCAGAAGATGAAATTTTTACAAAGCGAAGCCAAACTCCTGAAGAACCTCCAATAAAAATTTCAGATCTTGTTTCGCAATATTTAAGGAGATATGATCTGTGGAAGTTAGGTTTATTTTAGGCTCCCAAATTTCATCTCAAAGAGGTGACCGTGGGAAAATCATCATAACTCTCTCTCTCTGAGCATCGGATTGGAATTTTGTAAGAAGTAGCCGCAAGTACACAGACTGTAGTTTCCTGTGTATCAATTTCAGAGCCGAAGGAGGAAACAGTGACACGTGGCACGTCGTCCAAGTTCGCTCTACTGAACCAGTCCATAATTAGGTCATTGTGAGAGATTGGGCACAACTTTGCCTTGAAGAATCCAAATCAGGTCAGACCTGTGAAATTCGAAAGAAGATTCAAAGTGCTACTACAGGGCCAAATTTCAGATATTGAAGATCTGAAATCACAGAGATAATTCAATTTCAATATCGAGCTCCTTAAAAACAAGAAAAATGTGTGTATTTTTTCCGAATTGCATAAGTCTTGTTTGAAGAATCAATTTCAATCGATTCCAAGGGCATATTGTAGAATAGATATCCGTATTGGGTTCTAAAATGCCCCCTAAAAAGAATTCAACACTCATTAAGCCTTCAGAAGGCTATACTATGGCTCATGAAGATGAAGAAAGGCAACATGACATATCAAAATTACATGAGCAAGTGCACCAAATTTCGCTCTCGCAAAGAGCAACAAAAAATGAAATGGATGTTTTGAAGAAAAGCGTGGAAGATAAGATGAATGGTTTGAACAATGGTATGGAAGAAAAAATGGAAGGTTTGAAGACATAGAAGGTTTGTCAAAGTTGATACAAGAAATGATTCCTAATGGCGAAAAGATAGTAGAGGAAACTCATGATGAGAACAAAATAAATGTTAATGGTGATTTCATAAACTCCAATGTTGGATTGAAGAACCACCATATTCCAAAGATGGATATGAGGAATTTTGATGGCAAGGATCTTCTAACATGGATACTACAGATGGAGCAATATTTTGATCTCAATAATGTGCAAAACACACAAAAGGTACACATTGCAACTTTACATTTAGAACAAACTACATTTGTATGGTATCGATGGCTTTGCTCCCGTAAAAAAATTGTCACTTGGTCAATTTTTACGGAGGAAATGATAGCACATTATGAGGATACAAAGAGCAACACCTTCTTTAGCCAATTGATAAATCTCAAACAAAAGGGTTTAGTGGGGGAGCACATTGAGGACTTCCAAAAAATTGAATATAAGGGTAACTGATATTCCAGAGGAACACAGGATTGATCTCTTCATAGGTACTTTAAAGGATAACATCCAACATGAAGTTCACGTTTTGGAACCCGATTCATTGGAGAAGGCATTCAGGTTGGCAAGAAAAATTGAATGTAAAATTATGGCGACAAGGAAGCCTACCACTCACTTCTATAAAGAAGGAAGTGTTTCTACGCCTAGATTTCCACAACCTACAAGGTTGACACCACAACAATTGGAAGAAAAGAGAGCAAAAGGGCTTTGCTACAGTTGTGATAGCAAATACACTAAAGGTCATAAGTGTGCTGAGAAGAAATTGTTTTACATAGATTGTGAAAAGGAAGAAGAAAATGAACAAGAAGATGATATACACCAAGAACCAGCCCTAGAAGAGGAAGAAATGAATCCGACCATATCGTGTAATGCACTGGCAGGAATTACCACTCCTCAAACTCTCAAGATAGAAGGACATATCAAGAAAAAAAAGGTAATAGTGTTGATTGATTCAGGTAGCACCCATAATTTTATTCATTGTAAGGTAGCCAAGGAATTAAATTGTTTCCTATACCCAGCACCAGAATGTCAAGTGATGGTTGCAATTGGAGGAACTATAAATTGCTCTGGAAAATGCAATAACATCAAGCTAACCATGGGGGAATATGTGTTGACTAGTCCAATGCTTTCCATTCCTATGGGAGGTGCTGATGTTGTACTAGGAGTACAATGGTTACAATCTTTGGGGACGGTAGCTTTTAATTTTCAAAAACTTTTCTTGAAATTTTTTTCAGAAGGAAAGGAAGTCGAATTACGGGGTATTGCGGGGAAGCCATGAAGGATAATAAGCTCTAATGTCATGACAAAGCTTCTAAAGAAAGAACAGCGAGGCGTAATTGCACAATTATGCTCACTAGAAGTTCCAACATCAAAAACATCTATTTCTGCAGATCTCCAACAAGTCTTGGACAATCATTCCAAGGTGTTTGAAACTCCCAAAGGACTCCCACCTATTCGTGATCATGATCATGCTATTCATTTAATTCTAGGAAGTGTTCCTCCAAACATCAGGCCTTATAGATATCCTTACTTCCAAAAGAGCGAAATTGAACGTATGATTGCAGAAATGTTAGAGGCGGGTATAATTCAACCTAATCAAAGTTCTTTCTCTGCTCCTATAGTATTGGTACACAAGAAGGATGGATCATGGCGCATGTGTCCGGATTATAGGGAGCTCAATAAGCTCACCATTAAAGATAAATTTTCCATTCCCGTGATTGATGAATTATTGGATGAATTACATGGAGCAATTTATTTTACCAAGTTGGATCTTCGTTCAGGATATCATCAAATTAGAATGAAGACTGAAGATATTCCAAAAACAGCATTTCGAACTCATGAGGGTCATTATGAATTTTTGGTCTTGCCTTTTGGCCTTACCAATGCACCTTCTACATTTCAAGGGTTGATGAATTCCATTTTCAAACACTTCCTTAGAAAATTTGTGCTAGTATTTTTTGATGATATACTAATCTATAGCAAGTCTTGGAAGGATCATGTTCAACATGTTGACAGGGTGCTCAAACTATTGGAGGAGAAACAATTATATGCAAAAACATCAAAATGTTTCTTTGGAGTACAAGAGGTGGAATCTCTGGGTCATATTGTATCTCACGAGGGTGTTAAGGTAGACCTTAACAAAATTAAAGCCATTAAGGAATGGAAAGTACCCACAACCATAAATCAGTTGTGCATTTTTCTCGGGTTAACAGGGTATTATCGCAAGTTTGTTAAGAATTATGGGAGAATAGCAACACCGCTAACAACATTATTGAAGAAAGATGCATTTTCATGGACTCCTGAAGCAACTAAGACCTTTGAACATCTTAAAGAGGCAATGTGCCTAGCACCAGTCTTAGCTACGCCAGACTTCACAAAAACCTTTATTGTGGAATGTGATGCCTCAGGAAATGGAATTGGTGTTGTTTTAATGCAAGAGGGAAGACCCATTGCTTTTGAAAGTCGTCCAATCAAAGGAAAGTATTTACAGAAACCTATTTATGAGAAGGAAATGTTAGCAATACTGCATGCACTAAAGAAATGGAGAACTTACCTAATGGGAAGACACTTTAAGGTAAAAACTGATCATGATAGTCTTAAACACTTTTTGGAACAAAGACTATCTTCAGAAGAGCAGCAAAAATGGGTCACAAAGATGTTGGGTTATGACTTTGAAATCATCTACAAAAAAGGGAAGCTAAATGTTGTTGCAGATGCACTCTCAAGAAAGGATGAAGAGGTGGAAGCGTTGCTTTGTGCCATTTCTATTATCCAACCAGATTGGATAACCAAAGCAAGGGATGAATGGAAGAAGGATAAAGAAGTGTGGACACTCATTCAAAAGTTGTAGCAAAATCCTAGTACATCTGATACATTTAGTTGGAAAAATGATTCCTTATGGTACAAAGATTGCTTATATATTTGCAAGAATTCCCAACTAAAACAAAAGATTCTTTTGGAATTGCACACTTCTCCTTTAGGAGGACACTCTCGACTTTTAAAAACTTACCGCAGGGTGAAGAAAGAATTTTTTTGGAATGGCCTTAAATCTGATATTCAAAAGTTTGTGGCGGAATGTTTGGTTCGCCAGCAAAATAAAGTTGAGACAATTAAGACCCCGGGTCTTCTACAACCTTTATCTATTCCAAGTCAACGTTGGGAGGATATTTCAATGGATTTTATCATAGATTTACCTAAGTCCAAAGGAAAGAGTGTCATCATGGTGGTGGTTGATAGACTTACTAAGTATGCACACTTTTGTGCATTATCTCATCCATTTAAAGCAAGTACAGTTGCTACCACATTTATGGAAACAATTCAAAAGCTACATGGAAACCCGAAGATTATTGTAAGTGACAGAGATTCCATTTTTACAGGAAATTTTTGGACGGAATTATTTTCTTGTTTGGGTACTCAACTAGCTCATAGCTCATCTTATCATCCTCAATCGGATGGTCAACCGAGATAGTGAATAAATGTTTGGAAGGATATCTTCGTTTGTTTTGTATCTGATAGCAAGCACAATGGTTTGGACAACTAGGTCCAAACTCCATGTTATGATGCTCAGATTAAGAGGCTAATATTTTTGTTGGATTCCTCTCTCGGAGAGGTGTAAAATCCATATATAATATGTCTTAATCCGATGAGCAGAACATTTATTTTGAATTTATTATTCATAATAAATTATATGTGCAGGTCGGCCTTAAGGTTTCACACACCCAGCAGATGTGTCACACGCCCCAATGATGGATATAAATACAGGCAAAGTTGGAGAGCATTTCACAACAACTCAACTCACATCTTCTTCTCTCATCTGATTTAGTACGAGCTCATTGGAGGACAAGTTCAGCCCACACGTGTGGAGAAGAAGGACGAAATCTGTACGGCTGAAGGGAAGGACGAATTTCTGCAGCTAGGGTTTTGCTGGAAGTTTGACCAGCGTTGACTTTGGTCAACGCATGGTCCGAAAAGGCTGAAACTTGTTGGAGAGTTCGATTTTGAGAGGCCGTACACTTTGGCACAGAAATCGAGGTCAAAGGGTTGACCAAACTGCTGTTGCGTTGACTTTTAGCTTGCTGCCCTGCGTTGACTTTTCTGGACAGCGTTGACTTTTCTGGAGTTGACTTGGGTTGACTCGGTAGCTGATTGGAGGATTGTTGTGACACATTCTAGGTTGGCTGATCAAGGAGACTTTGCTGGTTGAAGCATCCTGTTGACCGCCGTAACGCACCATCACATTTTTCTGTTTCTGGTTTGTCTTCTATAAGATCCACTTATATGTTCTATCAACATTTTACTTAACTATTTGTGTGATTGCCGTAAGAAAAGTAAAGTTGCTTCAAGCATAGAACATCTACAAAAATTTACACAAGCACAATGGGTCAAGTGGTTACCTCTCACTGAATGGTGGTATAACACTTCCTTCCATACTGCAGCAAAAATGACCCCATTTATGGCACTTTATGGATATCATCCATCATCCATCACATATTCTTTAAGGGAAAACTCTAGGGTTCAAGCAGTAGAAGATCACATCAAGCATCAACAAGAAGTTCTCCAACTCTTAAAGGATAACCTAAATTTGGCACAAAATCGAATGTAACAACAGGCAGATCAACATTGCAGTGAGAGAAGTTTTGATGTGGGAGACTGGGTATTTTTACGGCTACAACCATACAAACAAATGTCCCTCAAGCAAGCTAAGAAGGATAATAAATTATCGTCAAAGTACTATGGTCCTTACAAGGTGTTGCAAAATATTAATACTATGGCATACAAATTGGAGCTTCCTGCTTCTTCGCGAGTGCATCCAGTTTTCCATGTTTCATGCTTAAAGAAGGTTATAGGGGACAAACCTCCAATTCAAACAATATTGCCAGAACTTGATGAGGAAGGAAAAACCATATTGGAACTTGAAGCAGTCACAAAAACAAGAACTCGACAGCTACGAAGTCGATCAATTTCCGAGTATCTCATCAAATGGAAGAACTTACCCACTGAAGATTCTACATGGGAGGATGAGAATTTTATACAAAAGCACCCGGAGCTACTCAAGCGTTGAGGACAACACTTTTTTGAAGGAGAGGAGCATGTTAGGTCCCTATATTACTAGTATAGTCCCTTATTGTTGTTAGTGTAACCCCCTTATTTTTATTGTTGTACCCCTATAAACCCCATACCGTTATTATTGTGCCTTTACATTATTATTGTTAGGTCGGCTAGGAATTATTGTAACATGTCAAAGGAATTATTTTTGTATTTAAAGCGTCAAAACACCCCTCCAAGACCAAGTCGGTCTAGCAGCTAAGAAGTCGGCCTCATTATGGCATGTTGTCCTCCTTGGAAGCTTATATATAGCAAGGAACTCGACCTCCTATGGACACTCACTCATTTCTCATCATCTAAGCGAAGAAAGGCATGCGAAAAAGGATAGAAGGATGAAGGACAAAGGTTTTGGGTTATTTCTCTTTCTCACATACACACGTACGAAGATAAGGCTAGGGTTTTGCAACTGCAAGGTCGAAGTTATCAAGTTGCCGAAAGAAGGTCAAAGAAAGGACTTTTAGGTCACTTACAAAACCCTAAAGGAGAAGCAACCCAAGCGAAGGAGCAAGGAAGCATAGAAAGCCCTAAATTTGCTCATACATGTGAAAGCAACAACTGTTACAGGGGCTAAAAATTTGACTGGGTTTGACTTAGATATAAGAAGCACATCATCACGAAGGTCTGGCTTAGTCTTGGAAGGGTATTGGTCTCGATCTAGAGGTCTTGGAATTCATCATTTGAAGAATCTATAAGATAAGATATTTGCGGGTTTTCCTCTCAAGTGGAGAGGTTTTGGCCCAAGATTTCAACCTACATCTTGTGCTCCTGTGTACTATTGATCTTAAAGTTTTTGGTAATAAGAGAGGAAGTTAATAATCAAGAAAAAGTAAAAATACATCATAAGCAGCTATCAAGTATAAGAGAAATCATCTTAAGTATGGCCCTATTGATTTCTCAACACGAGTAAAGGTCTTTTGGCTTGCGCCTTATCCAGTGAAGACCTCAATTTGTCTCTCTCAATATGAGTGCAAGCTCATGAGGTAGACTTCAATTAGGATGAGTTTATTTCCAATTCGATGGAATAATCATCAAGATGGCATGGGTAGAGTTGGAACTTGGAGGTTCAGTTAAGTGGAGTCTTCATCAACTTGACTACAAAACGAGGTGGCAGTTACAAGTTTAGTTAGAACGAGTTAGTCTGCAGTGTTGATTGAAGGAAGAACGAGTTAGTCTTCAATGTTGATTGAAGGAAGAATGAGTTAATAGTAAATACTCCAAGTGTTGATTTGAGGGAGAGAGTATCACTCTCAATTAACTCGCTATCGGAACCCGACTTCTAAAATTGAACAGAGCCTTCCTTGCATGCTCGAATTGGGTCTATAAAGAGGAGGATGAAGGCACAAGAAATCACAAGTTTGTGAGATTATTCTTTGGCTGTGTGCGCAGAATTGAGAGATTGTGTCCTAAGAAATAGGAGGTCACAAATGCGCAAGAAAATAAGAGCCACAGGTGCGCAAGAAAATAGGGACTTGTGCGTTAGTAAATAGGGGCAGATTTGCACAAGGATTTAGCAGCCTCTTGTGCACTAGGAAATAGGGACCTAGTGCGCAAAAAAATAGTGATTGCTAGTCCGCAAAGATCAAGGAACAGGGATCAGGGATTTGCAGGGAGAGTCAGGCTCGTTCAGCAGGGGATCAGTTGCGTGCTAGAGGGCCGAGATCAAGCAGTGATCAAGGCAGACTGAGATCAATTGTATCAGCTAAGATTAGTGAGAAGAAGCAGAACACTTTCTCAGAGACAGATTGCTTTGTAATAGATCCAATTTCTCAAGAACGATCAATAAAATACCACAACAAAGAAAGCAGATTTTCCATTTTGGGTTTCCGCGGTAAACAAACGTGTCAATTTGTGTGATTGTGTTTTTATCTCTGGTGCTTTATTCTGCTGCTTACAAATTGTTAAGAAACTCTGTATCTTGGTGAAAGTAAATTTGGTTTCATTTTTCAGTTGTCTTGTTTTTAGTCATTCAACTAGGTAGTTGCAGAGTTTCATGGAAATTTAACACTCTCGAGACCTCTATTATCTGATACAGAAATGGCACCTCAATCCAATTCCAATCTCTACAAAATGTGATCACTTCTGCAGCATAACACCCAAATTACCCCAAGCAGGGATCCAAACCTTTCTCTGACACCACCTGTTAGCAGCTCTGATACAATTTTCTAGGGCTCAAAATGCAAAAATTCCCAACTATAATTGACAGTGGTGGACTAATAGCAGAGATATAGTAGCAAAATTTAACAGAATCCTTCACAAATTATACAAACAGGGGCACCTGCACACCCAACATTGGAATGCACTTGCTATTCCAAGATTTACAAAGAAGACTTCTCCAAGAGATGTATATTAAGAGTTAATAGATGAGATGAAATGAGATAAAACAAGAGAAAAGATCACTCTATACAAGAGGGACAAACCCTTAATCAACCTCAACATATAATTGACCCTTATTACTTAATTGATCACGGTTAATTACATTATGATTTACATAGGTTTTAAGAACATACAATTTGACAATACAATATTGCTTAGAACATTACAATAATAAATTTTGAACATACTGTGACCAAATATTACAAAATTATGTGGTGTTCTACATAGAAAACTTTAGCTATAAACAGGTTTGAAAACAGGGGACATTCCAGAGGATCATTACCAGATATCAAGAAGATTCTGGTGACAAAATTAACTAGCAGAAATCTGAAATATTCCTTTCAATATTCCAGCCATGCTACAAGAACGATTCTGTCAGAAATTGAATTTCAATAGGGATCTATTACCAATGAAATAAATGATATACTAAGAGTACATCCTGAGAAGAGAAGACACTATGCCCAAACATCTTCCTTAAAATACAAAAGAAAAATTATTTCCTCTTTATAAAATGCTTAATCTTTCACCGAATTTCAAACCTCCCAAACCCTGTGACATAGACTAAGGCCATTCCAATAGATTTTATGTATGTCACATGGTTCAAGTTCAGTGACCATGAAATTTGTATAAAATTCAAATTGTGTAATGAAATTTAAATAAAATTTCACATTAGGTTCATCCATATATAAATTTCAAAATTTTGAAATGATGGAAAAAATAATAATAAATAAAAATTATATATATATATATAAAATTGACAAAAAAAATCCATTAAAAAAGACATTTAATAACTAAAAATGGTAAGGGTGGCAGGAGCAGGAGGGGTTATTCTTTGCCCCAACAAACAAACAGAGATACAATATGCTTGGGGCATAGGTATCACAACCAATAACCAAGCAGAATTCCAAGCCCTTTGGTAGGGCCTGGAAATAGCAATTGAAAGGAAAATTTCCAAAATCTTAGTCTTTGGAGTCTCTATGATTGTGATACACCAGGTTCGGAAAGTTTTAAGGCTTGCAAAATCAAGACCTCCCCTCTATTCTTCAGAGAATAGCAATGCACCTATTGAGATTTGAACTAATTGATTTTCATCATATGTATAGAAACTTGAATGAAAAAGCAGACTCCCTGGCGAACAGAGGCACCACTATGGAGCAAGGGATCCTAGAATAGGATCATTGAATATCGAATGTCCCTCTACCATAAATCATTTGCAAATATGTAGGTTATAAAATGTGGACATAAATGTCACAAAGGGCACGTGAGCCAAGTTATTAACAACAAGAAACAAGGAGTTAATTTCCTTATGGGAAATCAGATCAAGATTAGACGCCCAGGGTGGTCAGCACTCATTCGACTCTCATGCAAATTAATTAATATGATCTCCTGTCTTATCCAACTTAACATCTGGCGTCGATCGGATTTTGCATGCGGGCGGAGGTGGCTCCACAATGTAATTGATCGAGGAATGGACTTGCTCACACAAGCGATCAGTGCCTTGACCTTGAAGCAGCATTCAATTCTGCATTATCAGAATGTAATGGCTCATTTCTTCCGTATCTCCCAATCAATAATCCAAGCAATCAGCAAGGATCCTGAAATGGATTTGGCAGCTCTTCAATTTAATGCTTCAGGACAGAGGGGAAGAGATATTCGCAGCTATATATGGCTTATTGCAGGCCTTCCTCGTTCATTATCTCCATTGTGAAGACGTGTGCAGATGAGTTTATCATCCATTGGATTTTGGAGCAAGGGTATTTTTGTATCATGGCAAAGTCAGTGTCTGCAGCTCGTGAGGAGGAGACAGTTCAATTGCATCATCTTCTGAACAAAATGCTAGAGATGCTTGAGGCTTTGCTGACGGCGATAAATAACAGAGGGACGGCGGAAGAAAAGGAAAGGGAAATTTTTCATTTGCAAATCGATACCAAGTTTGTGTCACTGCAGAGCAATCTGGAGATGTTCCAGGCAGAGGTCCACACACAACTGAAAACATTGGAAAGCAAGGTGGTAGAAATTAAAAGAATTCCCAGCAGTGGTGTTCAATCTGTGGAGGAAGCCAGGACCAGTGCAGAGCCTCAACAGGAAAGAGCTGTCACAGATCAAGGAGCAGATTTAGCAGGCGGAGAACAATGCATTTAGCACCAAGATGCATCTCTAGAAGACTGGATCTCACTGTCAAATAATTTTCAAAAGCTAAAGTTTTTTGACGTTATGTAGATACAAGCTCTTATTAGGTAGTTTTTGTAAGGACTATAGTCAGAATCTTTTTGGAACTGTAGGTAAAAGTAGTCATAAGAATAGGCTAGCTATAGTATGGGTCTCTGAATATAGCTTCATCCATGAACGTGAAGACTTATGTATGGTTACTGACCCAGAAACCAGATATTTTTGTTAATGGAAAAACTACCTGTTCCTTTGAAAAAAAAAAATTAAAAAAATGTGTTTTTTTCTAAATTTGCCTTGAGATCCGCCTTGAAATTCAAAGTCGCCTTGAGATTTGCTTTGAAATTCAACAAACCTTGACAAATTCATGAAAAAAAAATAATTACGGATCTCCTCAATAAAATAATTCAGATAATTTCGAATCTCGTCAATAAAATTTGCTGAACCTTGAGACTTAGGATTATACAGCAGTAGAATTTGAATGTACACATTTTAAATTAGGTTCCAAGATGAAATGACCTTCTTCATCAGTGAGGGAATCGCAACATAGACAGTTTTTTATTGTCCAAATTTATCTTGCAATAGTATAACTAAAAAGCATTATGGAGTTTTCCTTTGTTTATGTTGTCCCTGAACAATTCCCCAGTGGTGGGGGGGATTTCAGAGGGACGCACTAATATGTGGTGCTAAACCTGCCCACTTTAAGCTAAAGAAAGAAGAGTCTTGTGGTAAATGGGGTTACCCTAGGTGCCTGAAGAGAGCATTGACCAACTCATCCTTTGCATTTTGAGCGATTTGAAGCTTCCCTTCAATATAGGTGTTCTTGGATCCTTGATGATGAAGGATATCTTTAAAAGATGATGTCTTCTTCTAACAATGCCTTGAATGTAAATCTTTGATGGCAAAGATTATTTTCTTGAAAAGTTGATCCTTTGAATGAGATGAAGATCTTTCTCGAAAAATAGCTTGAGAGTTTTCCTTGCAAACTGATTTGACTTTTCACCCAAACTTTGATTTTTGCTTCCTGGAGTGTCTCTTTGACAAGTAGCCCTTGAGTTCAACACCTTAGCTCTGAAACCATGTTGAGAATTTAGAGGGTTGTGATTAATTCAAATTCTCCTTTTGATAATTACTTGTGAGCTTACTTGAGTTACTTATGTCTTTTCTTCTTGAGATTATTTAGTCTTTCATCAAGTCAATTATCAAGATACACAAGACACAAAATTAGACTCCTAGAGCCAGGGCAAAACCTCTCCCTCTTGGAGAGGAAAACCCGTAAGGAATTCTTCTTATAGATCATCAAATGACAAGTACCTTGACCAAGACTCAGACCCTTGAACTAGGAATGCCTCCAAGACCTTGCCAATGATTCTTTAATTGTCTTCAATGTTGATCCTGCACCAACCTGCACTGTCCTACACCAACACTAGAGAGCTCGGTCTCTGAGTATATCTTCAAACACTTCTTCTTGTTGATTTAGATATTAGATGCATGATCATTCAAGATCTTGTCCTTCATTTTCATGCACTTGAAAACTCTGTAGAACCTTTCATTTGAGAGTAGGAAGGTAAATCATAGATTTACCTTCCTCCTTTTTCCCATACTGTGATAACCCTTAAACTTCATATCACAGCATGATTATCAACCTTAATTCTTTGCAACACAGGCCTTAGGTATAGGTGAATTTATTACAACATTGACCATACTCCATTTGACCGCAGCCCCTTCATTTTGATCCGCATCTTCTGCTTCAGATTGCTTCACAATAGATCTGCACAATACATGATTACAGATCCGCACCATACCTTAATCCTCGCACTTTATCCGGGCTTTACCAAATTGTATGATCTCAGATGTATCCGCACAGAATTCTCTCCTTAACCCGCACTTTGACCTTCTCTGAAATCCGCATTAACTATATGAGTATCTGCATTCTATTTCAGAACAATCCGCAATTGTTGTTGGTGTTCAAATGAGCCGCAGATTCAAGTTATATATATGGCACAGTCCATGTCTTTAGGCCGATCATACAGCCAGCTAGTAGGCCGACTTCTTCACTGAGTATTAGGCCGACATGTAGTGCAATTATTCCAGCGTTTAAGGAGGGCTGATATGAAGGTTGTCTTTAGCCATTTCTTCAAGGATTCATGACAAGGTCATGGAGCATATATTGATGACTAGACTCTTCATATACATGACACTTAATTACATTTGTAACTATAAGACAACCCTAATAGACATCAAGAAGAAGTCTATAGACCTATAATAAAAATCTTGCTCATGAAACCCATGAAGCAAGTACAACAAAAATACATTTTTATTATCTTTGTCTTCTTCTTTACATAAATACATAATTACATAGTCAATATGAAGATCGATCCTAGTTACACTTTCCAACAGCTTTCTATTATATTTATGGTAGTTAAACTTCGTTGGTCATTGGATTCACTTCAAGGTTGTGGTAGCACTCTAGGAGTAAATGATTCTTATTCCACTGGGAAAAGGAGATGGAATCAGAGAAGGGGGGCATTTGCCAAAGGGATCATGGGTAAGTGAGGAAAAGGGTTTATCTGGACCCTCATGAGGTGAAATGAGAGGATTTGGAGTGAAAGGAGTTGTAGATGACTGCCATGTCAAAAATGGTAGGCACAAGATACTGTCAGAGGTAGATTGGGGTCTATGAGGGACAGGGAGGTTGGAGGTTGTCAAAAGGGGAAGAAGAAGGGGCAGTAAAAGAGAAGGATTTAGGCATCTCAATGGTAGAAGAGGGAGGAATGGCTTCAGCACTTACTGCGGGCCTTGTACTTGTTCTCGCCTTCTCTTCTTGCTTCTTTTTTCCTCTGGATTCTCTATAGGGCTATCTGCTTTCCTCTTTTTGCCTTGTTCTGGATCATGGCATTTCTTGTCTTTGTCATTCCCATTGGGCTCCTCAAAAGAGAGATCACCTCCAGCAACACTAGATGTAGTGACACTAGTGATGCCAACAATTTGGATCTCCTGTGTGCCTATTCTTTCCTTAGTGGACTACTAGTTCACCTGCCCCTTATCTCCTCGTGTGTCTTGTGGTTGTTGCTCCCCAGATCCAGTGTTGTCTGTAGTTTGCAACTTTTCCCTCAAGTATTTGAGCCCCCTTCAACTCTTAGGCCTTGTTTACCTAGGTGTTGGAGAGGTGTTTACATCCTCAAACACCATAGCCCGATGATCCATGGTACATGCAATCTTGAAATCAGGTCCATCTTATTTAGCATTTCCTTCCTTGCTTTTAGAAGAAGGATCTGCATTCCTTTCTAGTGATGCACCTTTGTCACCATAACTTCCCCAAAGCCTCTTCCATGCTCCTCCCACAATTCAGTGAATTCATTGTCTTCAGGGAGGGTGTCAAACTTAGAATTAGGTTTGTTAATAACTTAATGCAAAGCCTCATCAACCACCTAGCTCTAACATTGGAATAGACCAACCCTTGGTCTCCATTTTCTCTCTAGTGGTTAGCGGGGCTGGGAATCTCCTTTGGGACTTCATTGCTAGTCTATATTTAGAAATTCAACACAATAAGGGGTGTGTTCAACTATTGAATTTCTTTAGTCACCTCCTCAACATTTTTACCCTGCTTCACAGCTCCCTGGGAAACTATGTGAAGTGTCTAGTCCCATGAATCCAAATTATCCAAATTCTCTACCTCGGGTTTGCTTTGATGAGCAAAACCCCTGTTTTTGTCTAGCCTTTTGGTCTAGATTAAATCATGGAGATCATAACTCCATTCAACATCTTTTTTCAAATTAAAATCAGCTATCATTTCAACAACATTCTTATAGGATTTTCTATTATTGAAAGATAGATTCCTATAGAAAAAGAAGTGGGGAACTTGGAGGCTTGTTTGTTCTTTCTATAGAATCTTAGGTTTACCTGGTCCATCTGCCTAATGAACTCTAATGCAAATAGTTTAGTGATTATGAATACGGGCAACTTGTAAGGTTTCACATCAAAATTATAGTCTTAATGACTGTACTTTTCAAATAGATACACCCCTCAACCCTTAGATTCTCGCCAAATTGCAGAGGTTGCTTACATTCTAACTGCATCCTAGTAGATAACTCTCCATTCACCAACTACAAGGCCTTTCATATAAACATATCAATGAAATCTGTTTAACCTGTCATTGTCTTGTTAGTTTTTACCATGGTAGTCCATTCATGGTAGACCTGCCTCAATTGCTTTGTGGCGCTATAGGGACTAGAACTGGTTTTCCCTCAAGTGGAATAACATGAGGTACGCTAAGTAGGTGTAGAATCTAAAAAGCCAATCCTACCAAAGTAAACCAGCTACCTATGGATAGCCAAGGCTATGAATTCAAAGTATTTGAATAACCTAGCTTGGGAATGAATGTTATTAAGAATAGGCATCATGAACAATTTGATGGTGGAATTAATATCGCATCCCAAAAATAGGGATGACATAATGACTAAGTCTGGACAAATGAATGTTAGTAAGAATAGGCATCATGAACAATTCGATGGTGGCATTAATATCCCATCCCAAAACTCAGGTTAACATAATGACCAAGTCTAGCCCAACTTTTGAGATGGGCAGAATGTTGTGCAAAAGATATGGATGTTCGCTTTAGTTTCAGCAGCCTGTTTTCTTCCTCTCCAATCATCACGATCTTGTTGTCGAAAGTCCTCCTTATCTCAACCTTTCCATCAAAAATATGAATGAAGATTCCTTGATGGCGAATGTGCACAAGGATATCAGGTTCCTCCCCAGCTGAGGAAGATAGAGAACATCATGTAGAACAAAATCTATTAGTCCAGGCAGCTTGAGTCTTATTGAACCAATCCCTGAAGGCTTGAGTCTGAATCTATCACCAAAGTATACCACGCCATCTATGTTTTCATCAAACTACTCAAATGCTTCTCTCTGAAATGTCACGTGGCAAGTTGCACCTGTGTCAAGCAGCCATGTGTCTCTCCAAGAAGCAGATGCAATGTTAAACACATCCTCATGCAAACCAATATTACAGTGAGCGACAATATAGTGAGTTTATTCTGGTCCATTACCTTTTGCTTGTTCTGGAGAGTTTTCTTTTTCTTCGTATTCTTTGATCTTCTCCCATGAAATTGTGCATGTTTTGACTTCATGTCCTTTTCTGCCACAACGGACACAATGAAGATTAGGTCTCTCTGTCTAATTCCCTCTACCCCTCCTTTGTCGAAAGTTCTTTCTCCCACGTCGTATTTTGTTGTTGTCTCCCTTAGCTGAATCAGTCTTTCCTTTTTGGGCAACACATACAATCTCTTCAGTGGACCGTGATGTTTGCTTCTTCTTTCGAATAGCTTTTTCTCTTTATGCAACTTTCTCAACCAGGGAGTCAAATGTCATCTTTTTCATCTGGCCACTTGCTTGCAAAGGTTCAAGGTAGTGAGAGTAGGTAGGATAGAGAGCCTTTATGAAGGCTCTGAGAGGCAGATCTATCTTAACTTCAATGGCATCTATGGCATGCATGATAGATTTGATTTATGAGGCTAATGCCATGGGATCATCATCTTTCAGCTCAAGATTAAAAAGCTTCACAAGCAGTTGTATGAGTTCTAATTATGAGAATCATGTACATCTGTCAATTTTTTAAGTGCGCCATATGAATCAGTTACTGAGACAATGTGTCTGCTAACCTCCTCGCTGTCTATAGCATTGATGAGGAAAAAAGCTTTCTTGTCCTTGCTCTTCCAAATGGCGAGGTCTCTAGCAAATGTAGGCTTGACTGGTCCTTCCACCTTCGACTTCACTGCTAATCCTAATTCGTCATCAGCCTATTATGTGGCTTCTCCTTCACAAACTACATCTCGTAGGTCATTAAAAATGAGTGTGCTCTTTATTTTTCAGAGCCATTGTACGTAGTTTCCCTTGTCGATTAAACCTACGCCAACTATGGAATTTAGTAATGCATTTTGCATCCAATAATGCTTGAAGGAGGTGTTAGATCCAGTGTTGCGAACATCTTGATAACATCCCAATTTTATCTCGAAATCACGATTTTTTGGACTAGCTGATTTTTAAAGATATTTTTATGGTATCTTAATTTTGCCAATGTTTCCCAATTTTTTATCAATATTTTCCTGATTTTTACGATTTTTTGGTTTTCCAGACCCTTGCCGATTTTATCCCAATGCCGATGTTCACAACATTGGTTAGATCAAATCACAAGCACTAATTGAATGCATATACATAAAACAAAATTTGCAGATAGCAACAGAGATAGCTAAATCCATTGTTTCAACTAATAATAGAGCTTTATATATGTATGAAAGAGAGAGACTCTAGCTGGTTTGCTTTCTCTGTATTGATCCATATCTATTGTTTTTCAGTGTGTTTTCATGCTCACTCCAGGCACCAAAGTTCTTTGAATTTACCAACAACAGTTCTTTAACTTTACCAACAAGGATATCTTTCCCATTTCTATTGATATCATACTCAATTTGGAGATGGAATATGCTCACATTTTTCAAAACGCTTCTCACCATCTACTTGAGAGGATCTGATCAAAGCAGCAAATGCTTCCTCTTCTAGATTTGGAGGCCCACCCATGCTGAAGCAATGGTGAGGCAAGCACAGAGCCACAATCATACCAAAGCTAAACCCAAAATCAGTGATCAATCCAATAACTTAATTTGCAATTTGTTGCTAGGAACCTATGGTTCCGGTCGGCGCAACATCATTATTAAAGTTTCTCGGGGATAGCCTAAATAAATATATACGATCACCTCATAGTAAAAAAAAGAGAACAGTCTGAAATGAAGATATAGAAACAATTGAATCTTGTCAAAAACATATACACAAAAAGAAATGATTTCGGTCACAACATCGTGCAACTTGATCTGGATCACCATTGTTAGATCTCAATCAATTGAATATGGAACCAAAGCTGAGTCTGTTGTTGGATATCAATACTCGGGTGCCACTAAAATTCATCCATAAATATATTTATTACTTCAAGAGTTCATATGGTGGCGAGGTGATCTAACATATTCCTCTCTCTTTGGTTGTTTTAATTACGGAAATTTTCCTTTCGACATTCTTTTTAGATCAGTAAAACTGGAAGGTAGTTAATGAAACATAAGTCGTGGAGCTTCCATTGTCACACCCCAATCAGGATGGATATTCAGCGCCCAAAATGAACACACATTGGCCTTAACCATGCACGTAATTTAGTAGGGATACCTTAATTTCATTGTTGCTTCTGCTTTAACACGTATAGAAATTCGCCTTTGTTTTCTTCAGCAGTGGTTGCAGCACCACTCATACCTACATCAATGTCTCCTCTCCGTTCAGGCATGAAGGAGCGTGAACAAAGCACAATCGAAATCACACACGAAGATCTATATAGAGTGAATACTAGAGAAAATAAGTATGCAAGAGCAGGGCAGAAGTAGGAGGGTAAAGGAGCACTCAGCTCTGATAGTCAGACTGAGGATTGCTCAAAAAACCCCAACTTGTTATTCATGAATGAAAGGCTCGAATTTATTACAAAGGAGAAACAGTTAGGTGGTTCTCCAACTACGTGGGCTGTTAGTTTGCCCAACAACATTTCAATTGTATATTTACTATTATTTATAATTCACAATAATCCTGGAGGATTAAGTGTCTAATAATTCTAATTGATGTGAATGTTTTCTTTTCTAGAACCTTTATTTCATAACACCCTTCCAGCTATAAGGTAATCGCTTTTTCTGAGGAACATTCAAACCTTTTTACCTTGAACGTAGATTTTTTAACTCTAATTAAAATTGTACATGTCTCCTAACTGTTGGACATGTGTTGTATTCTTTGCTTGTAGACTATTCAAGCAAGCACAATCTTGACACTAGTGTGGGGGTCCAGGGTGGTGGTTGTAACAATATTGCACAAATATCACAGTAGTCCTTGTAACTTTCCACAAAGATCATTAAAATGCAGCAGTGATAAGTACCATCAACATAATGCATCAGTTGTAGCCAAGCTAAAGATAAACAGAATTAAAATTTCAGTAACCTATATTGTTTCACAACAGCTTACTAGGGTTGTTACACCACGACAGTATTAATCCCTTTAGTACTGATAATGTCACCACAAGTTAATCCCAACCAATCAACAATTTCTACTATTACCCTGCAGTATCATAAATCATCAACATCAATTAACAACTGATCCCATACAATTCTTATCAACTCATAGAATATTTGGCTAAGAATTTTGTTATATTGGTGTTTCCCTAACTGGGCTAGGTATCTTGTTGCCCTAATAGACTTCCTTTCCAAAGGCACGTGTTTATTGTTCACTGCTCTGATCAGACTACTTTGCCCTGACTGGTTTACAATTCCAAATCCAAAACTGAGGTATCTGTGACCCTGAGGTTGTCTATGGCTGCCTGCAGTCCCACAGTGCTATCTCATTGTTTTGTCACTGCTCTGATGTCCTCCAACCCTTCAACAAGCTGTAAGATTGAATCCTTGTTTGTTGGTTGTACAGACAACAAAAAGGGGAAGTTTTGCTCCCAAAATAGGGGCCTTGTTGTACTCAATTTCCCTTCAGTATTTCCCAAAAGATTACCAAAATCCCTTGCACAGGAGACTCTATGATTGGAGCCATAGGAATACTTTCGCTACTCTAAAACAAACCTCAAGTTGAAATTTGGTTACCGGAGGACAGGTGGTTCCCTAAGACTTTGATCTTTGGCCTAGGGAAAAGTGTCCAAAAGAATTTAATTTTTCTCCTAAAGTGACTTTATAAAGTTATAAAGTCAAATCTAATTTGAAAGTGACTTTAAGTGATAAAGTTACTAAGTCTAATTTTAAAGTGACTTTAATAAGGAGTTGTCTTTAGTGCGACTTTTTGGAGTTTCAGGTGCCGGAAACCAGTAAAATCTTGATTTCTGTTATTTAAACTGATTTTTTGACTGTATATATGGATTCAGCACCCTAGAAAACCCCTAGGGCACTTCGATTGTGCAAGGTTACCCATCAAATTTCTATTTTCACTAAATTCCTGCCGGAATTTAGAGAAATTAAACCGGAAAAAACTACTGTAAAAGCCTTCAAAAAGTCACATTATAGACCACTGCCTTTAATAAAGTCAATCTGAAATTATGAAGTGAAAAGTGACTTTGGAAATAAATGACTAAGTGGATCTTTATTAAAGTGGGGTAAATTAAAAAATAGAAAGTGAGATTTAAATGAGCATTTAATCTCAGCCCTAGATCTAAAACTATCTCAGCCACTGGATTTAGGGATTTCCCAAAAGTCACTTAGGGTTAGGTTAAAGGAGGAAAAGGAGGGAAAAAGTCATTCATTCTTTCATGAGCAGATTAAGAGAGGAGGGGAGAGAGCTGAAGAGAAATTTATGAGCAGAGGGAGAGCAGCAAAGTTCACACAGCAAATCCGTACAGCAAGAGGGCACACTTCCCAAGGCAGAAAATCTGTACAACGGCATTTATTGGCACGGTTACTGAGGCAGAAAATCTGTACAGCAGTTTGCACGCATTTTGAAGAGGACAGCACTATTTTCGAGGAGCGGAATCAGCAGTTAGGGGCACAATTTTCGAGGCAGATTTTCTTGGCACGAAAATCGAGGAAGGGACTGTTGTCTTGTCCTTACAGTTCCATACAGGCAGTTTCTAGCACGTTTTTCGATGCAACTAGTACAGCATTTATAATTTTATGTTTGTTGTTTGGCATGATTTTCAAGGTGGAAGGTGGCACAAAAATCGAGATAAGTGGTTTTTAGTGTTTGCTGTAATTTTTACTGTGTATTGTTGTTCACTGTAAAAGCATTTATCAGAAATAAGAAGAAGCTTTCGAATTGGTTTTCCCCAAGAGTTGTAGGGGGTTTTTCCAGGGTCGAGTTGACCAAAAATCAGCGTATCTATTTTCTGTATGTGTCTGATTTATTTTTCTGAGTTTTATTTCTGTATTTCAGCACTGTGAAATTTTCAGAATTTGTGTTTTCAGAAAATATTTATTTTTCCAACTTGTTGAGTGTATGGCTATGGGAATGGGCATTTAACTTTATGGGAGAAATAAGGAGAAACTGAAAACCGGGGTTGGATTATCAAATTTCTACATGGTATCAGAGATATTTTGCTAAAAAATGCAGTTTGGGACAGCAAGCTGATTTTTCACACAAAAAACAGTACCTTTACTACAGCAATGTTATTTTCAGTTTATTTAAGACAGCAAGCATGTCTTTGGGCTTGAGGGTGGAGGATAGGTTGGATGGGCATAGTAACTACAGCGTATGGAAGGAGAGAATGCAGAGCATCTTTGAGGAGGCAGAAGTCTGGGATATCATGGTGCATACCGCATAGAACCCTGTTAATGTGCCTACTGATGCTATTCAATTGGCAGCATTTAATAGGAAAAATAACAAGGGTAAGAGATTGATTCTGGATGGAATCAAAGACCATTGCATTCCTCATGTGAGAGGAAAAAGATATGCTCATGAGATGTGGACAGCATTGACCAATCTCTACCAGAGTACCAATGAGAACAGGAAAATGGTCCTAAGGGAGAAGTTGAAGACTATTAAGATAGGCAAGACTGATAGTGCAGTTGGATATCACATAAAGATTACTAATGTGAGAGATGCATTGGCAGCAGTTGGAGAGGTCATTCCACCCACTGTGTTGGTGCAAATTGCAGTGAATGGCCTTCCCAGTTCATGGCTGAACTTTGCTGATGGGATTTGTGCACGTGAGACCCTTCCCACTTGGGAGAGGTTCTGGGATGATTGCATACAGACAGAAGAAAGAGCCAGCTTGGGGCAACCAAACCAGTTGAGCAAGATGAGGATGTAGCATTGTTGGTAGGAGGCAAGGCAAGGGAAAGAAGCAAGCTTCCACAAGTGTTGGTGGGGGCAAAGGCAAAGGTAAAGGTAAAAGGGGGAACACACAGAAGGACTATTCCAAGGTGAAGTGTTGGAATTGTCAGAAGATGAGACACTATGCAGTTGTGTGTCCGGAGAAGAAAAATAAGAGGAAGAACCAGAGCATGGCAGCATCAGCAGAGGTAGAGGACTTTACAGATAGCTTTGACCGGGAATTTGGGTTCATTGCTTGTGAATCCACTAGTGCAGGATCACCTGCCGCAGAGGTTGAGAGGGAGTGTGCATTTTCCTCCACTAGCGAAGCATCTTCAGGTATCTGGTATGTTGACAGTGGGGCTTCATGTCATATGACAGGAGTCCGTGAGTACTTCTCAGAGCTTTCAGAGAGTGGCACTGATATAGAGGTAGTACTCGGAGATAACAGCCTTGTTAGAGCAGTCGGTGTGGGGACATTGACATTTGATAGAGAACCCAAACCTCCCTTGAAGGTGTCAGATGTTCTATATGTGCCGGGGATGAGGAAGAACCTCATATCCGTCTCAGCATTGGAGGACAGAGGATATGAGATACTTTTCAGGAGAGGACAGGTGTTGATATATCCCAGGGGCACTCCAGCTGATTCAGCTAGAGAAATTGGTGTACGCCGTGCAAAGGTGTACAAGTTTTCATTTCAGCCCCTTTTGGCATTGAGCAGTAGTACCGGCAGCAGAGCTAGCCGTTCAAAGCTGTGTGAGATTTGGCACCGCAGGATGCGGCACATGTATCATGGAGCCTTGAGGACATTGCGGGAGATCACTACAGGTGTGCCAGATTTCAGTACTGATCACTTTGATACATGCAGAGGATGTGCTATTGGCAAGTTTGCCAAATCCCCTTTTCCCAGCAGTGACAGCAGATCGACTGAGATACTTGATTTGATTCATTCCGATGTGAGCGGTCGAATGTCTCATGTTTCCTTGAGTGGATATGAGTATTATGTTTTATTCATTGATGATCACTTTAGGAGGACCTGGATTTATTTCTTGAAGACCAAGAGTGAGGTCTTCAAGCAGTTTCAGGAGTTCAGAGCTCTTGTGAAGACTCAGACAGGTCGAAAGATCAAGTCCCTGAGGTTGGACAATCGAGGAGAGTACACCCTTGGTGAGTTTGTTGAGTATTGTGCGGAGGCAGGCATTAGGAGGGAGTTCATAGTTCCTTACAACCCCCAACAGAACGGGGTTGCGAAGAAGAAGAACAGATCCATCATTGGGGCTGCCAAAGCCATGTTACATGATCAGGGGTTACCATTGTTTTTGTGGGCCGAGGCCTGCAACACTGTTGTATATTTGCAGAACAAGAGTCCGCATCGTGCCTTGGGGCATGTGACTCCGGAGGAGGCTTTTTCTGGGAAGAAGCCTGATGTTGGTCATCTTCGTATATTTGGGTGTATTGCATACTCCTACGTACCCAAGGAGAAGAGGACCAAGCTAGAGCCCACCGCAGAGAAGGGTGTCTTTGTAGGCTACAGTGAGACCTCAAAGGCCTTTCGGATTTATATTCCTGCACAAAGGAGAGTTGTTGTCAGGCGGGATGTGAAGTTCGAGGAGGACAGGGATTTCAGGAGGCCACGAGAGATAGAGTATCTGGATCGGCCAGACCCTCAAGAGCAGCTGAGTCAGACACAGGGATCCAGTGGGCAGGGATCAGGAGGATTCGGAGGTACATCGATTAAGGTGTCAGGTCCATCAGTGAGCAGTGGCTCACAGAGTCAGACGGGTGGTGCTTCGCGCTGCATGCAGAGCAGTCCGCAGAGCAGTTCACTAGGGAGTCCACTGATGGACAGTTCACATGGTACTTTAGCGTCTACAGGTTCAGGTTCAGGCAGGAGGACAGCAGACAGACAGTCAGGAGTTCAGGCTCCTGATGATGAGGAGGAGTTTCATTCTCCGGTGGGAGAAGTGTGCTCAGGGAAGAGGAAGCCCAAGTGGCTTTAGGATACCTTGAGAGAGGCCACATCTGTTGCTGGGCCTAAGAGGCCGGTCAGAGAGAGCAGACCACCTGAGAGGTTTTGTAGTTGTATGGCAATGGTTGCCATCATCATTGCCTCTGAGCCTTCTAGCTATGAGGAGGCAATTAGCCAGCAGGTCTGTAGAGAGGCCATGCAGGAGGAGTATTCTTCTATCATGAAGAATGATGTTTGGGAGATGGTGCCGAGGCCTGAGGGAAAATCCGTGGTTACTTCTAGATGGCTTTACAAGGTAAAGCATGCTGCAGATGGCAGCATTGAGAAATTCAAGGCACGGTTTGTGGCTAGAGGGTTCTCCCAGGTAGAGGGAGTAGATTATGAGGAGACTTTCGCTCCCGTGGCTCGATATACTTCGATTCGCTCCATCATATCGATAGTAGCAGAGATGGGTTGGAAGATCCACCAGATGGATGTGAAGACCGCATTTCTCAATGGCTTCATACAGGAGGAGGTGTACATTGAGCAGCCACAGGGCTTTGAGGTACATAGGAAGTAGTCCCGTGTGTGCAGACTGAAGAAGGCCCTTTATGGCTTGAAGCAAGCTCCTAGAGCTTGGTACTCCAGGATAGATACATACTTGCAGGAGATGGGTTTCACAAAGAATGGTGCAGATTCAAATCTTTACTTTACTGTGATAGGTGAGAAGCCTCTCATTTTGGTGTTGTATGTGGATGACTTGGTCATTACAGGTGCAAAGAGACTAATAGAGCACTGCAAGAGAGATCTTGCATCAAAATTTGAGATGAAGGACATTGGCTTGATGCATTACTTTTTGGGTTTGGAGGTGTGACAGGAGGAGGGGCATTTCTTCCTGGGGCAGGGGAAGTATATTGTGGACATCCTTGGCAAATTCCACATGGAGGATTGTAGACCCATGTCGACACCGATGATCACCAACTGGAAGAAGCTTCACGCTTCAGATTCCGAGTTGGTGGATCCCACATTGTAGAAACATCTGATTGGTTCCTTGATGTATTTGGTCAACACCAGACCAGATATATGTTTTGCAGCCAACACGATGAGCCAGTTCATGTGTGAGCCTAGGAGAGTGCACTGGGTTGCTGCAAAACACATTTTGCGGTACTTGCAGGGGACAGTGGAGTATGGTCTGGATTATAGGCAGGGAGATGGAGTGAGATTGGTAGGTTACACTGATTCTGATTGGGCAGGTTGTGCTTTTGATAGGAAGAGCACTTCGGAGTGCTGGGTTGGGTTGGGTTCGGCAGTGGTGTCGTGGTTCAGCCGAAAGCAGCAGTCAGTAGCATTGAGTTCAGCGAAAGCACAGTACATGGCAGCCAGTCTAGCTAGTTGTGAGGCCATCTAGCTTCGCAAGATGTTGTTTGGCTTATTTGGTCAGTCATTGAGACATTCAGTGATATACTGTGATAATCAGAGTTGCATTAAACTCACGGAGAATCCAGTATTTCATGACAGGTCAAAGCATATCGGGATCAAATATCATTTCATCGAAGACTATGTTCAGAAGGGAGTTGTGAAGCTTGAGTATATTCCCACTGATGAGCAGGTTGAAGGTATTCTTACCAAAGCCTTACCACGGGGCAAGCATGTCTACTTCAGAGACAATATGGGTGTGGTGAGGAACAACTTACTCGGTAAGAGGGAGTGTTGAAATTTGGTTACCGGAGGAAAGGTGGTTCTCTAAGGCTTTGATCTTTGGCCTAAAGAAAAGTGTCCAAAAGAATTTAATTTTTCTCCTAAAGTGACTTTATAAAGTTATAAAGTCAAATCTAATTTAAAAGTGACTTTAAGTGATAAAGTTACTAAGTCTAATTTTAAAGTGACTTTAATAAAGTCAATGGAAATTAGAAAGTGAAAAGTGACTTTGGAAATAAATGACTAAGTGGGTCTTTATAAAGTGGGGTGAATTAAAAAATAGAAAGTGAGATTTAAATGAGCATTTAATCTCAGCCCTAGATCTAAAGCTATCTCAGCCATTGGATTTAGGGATTCCCCAAAAGTCACTTAGGGTTAGGTTAAAGGAGGAAAAAGAGGAAAAAGGTCATTCATTCTTTCATGAGCAGATTGAGAGAGAAGGAGAGAAAGCTGAAGAGAAATTTCTGAGCGAAGGGAGAGCGGAAAAGTTCACACAACAAATCCGTACAGCAGGAAGGCACACTTCCCAAGGCAAAAAATCCGTACAACAACATTTATTGGCACAGTTACCAAGGCAAAAAATCCGTACATTAGTTTGCACGCATTTTGAAGAAAGGACTGCATTGTTTTCGAGGAGCAGAATCAACAGTTAAGGGCACGATTTTCGAGACAGATTTTTTGGGCATGGAAATCAAGGAAGGGACTATTGTCATGTCTGTACAGTTCCGTACAGGCAATTTCTAGCAAGGTTTTCAAGGCAACTAGTACAGCATTTATTGCTGTAATTTTTCCTGTAATTTTCTGTTTGTTGTTTGGCACGATTTTCAAGGTGGAAGGTGGCACAACAATCGAGATAAGTGGTTTTTAGTGTTTGCTGTAATTTTTACTGTGTATTGTTGTTCACTGTAAAAGCATTTACCAAAAATAAGAAGAAGCTTTCGAACTGGTTTTCCCCAAGAGTTGTAGGGGGTTTTTCCAGAGTCAAGTTGACCAAAAATCTGCATGTCTATTTTCCATGTGGGGCTGATTTATTTTTCTGAGTTTTATTTCTGCATTTTAGCACTGTGAAATTTCCAAAATTTGTGTTTCCAGAAAAATATTTATTTTTCCAGCTTGTTGAATGTATGGCTATGGGAATGGGCATTTAACTTTATGGGAGAAATAAGGAGAAAATGAAAACCAGGGTTGGGTTATCAAATTTCTACACCTCAGTGTAGAATTTCTTTGCTAATCAAACAAATCTAAGCTGCTTAGGAGATAATGTTGTGCCATAACAATAAAAAGAGGCGTCTAGGTAGTGTGGGATCATCTCCACTGAATCTAGACAAAGAGGATTAGATAGGGTGGGATCACCTCCATCAAAACTAGACAAAGAGGATTAGATAGGATGGGATCACCTCCACTGAAGCTAATCAAAAGAAAGGGGGTCTTAAAACCGTCAAAGCCTTAAGCTCAAGATAATCAAAGATATTCCAATCCAAATTCATAATCCAAAATGATCCCAACTCCCCTTTATATATTTTTTCATGGGGTTCACTCGCATGTGAGGGGTTGCAAGTGCAACCCCCAATTTGGGCTTTTTGCCCTAGCCGACCCAAAATTTACCCAATGTTGCACCAAACATTAGATAATTGGATTTTCCCCCTTTATCAAGACTATAGCCGATAGGTTTGTATAAGCTATTTTGTCCTCCTGAGGGGAATTGATCAATTGGGGACATTACAGTCCCCCATTCCCAGCATTGCATGTCCTCAAGCAATGGCAAGTCTGGGTTCTGCAGAATCTGCCCTCCTATCTTCAAGAAGGACCTCTCTTGGTTGGACATCTGTCTTGTGAGTTGTCTGGAGAAGATTATGACCGGACAATACATGCAATCCACCATCATCTTTTGTCATTATACCAGCAGATTCCTTGAGCAAGGAAAATCCCAAGAATTTGCAATTACACTCTTCTTTCACCTTTCTAATATCTTCCCTTTCTCTCAGATCCCGCAGCCCTTCATCCTTATCTGCTTTCTCCCAACATCTATGAAAGCCTTCACTCGGATAGAGAAAATCAAGTTCAACAAACTAAAACATTTTAAAGGAAAAGGATCGTTGATTTTATAAAATTGTTGAGTATAAGGTGTTCCCTTGGACATAACAACCCAAGAACTTCCATTCATAGCACCATCCATGGCACTAATTTAGTAATTATTTTCCCACTGTTCCATAATCCAATCCTTGTGCAAGAAGACAGCAAAAATATCATATAGTTGAGAGGTGAGCCATGTGCCTGCATCCATAATGATAGCCCAAAGGTTTGTGCAAGAATCCACACAGCTAATATACAAACCATCTCTATTCCCTTTCTCAACATGTTGATGAAGCCGTGCATCAGCAAGATCATAATGGTGTCTCTGTTTCATAGTCCGTCGAACATTGTAAACAGATATCCATTGAGTTGTTGGAGTTCCAAGTCGAACCTTCTTCTTGGGTTGCTCAACATCAGCTAGCATCCTTGCTTGTTTTTTCCAGCCTTCTAAGTTCCATCTCTATTAATTGGTCATGTTGAAACATTTGCTTCAAGAATGCCTTCAAAAATGGAAATAAGCTTCACAAAATTTGGTTCTTCAGCAAATTTCAAATTTGTAACTGCTTCAAGTATCTTAACAACTGCCAAGTCCCCTATGTTTTGGCATACAACTATTTGATCATGAGGTTTAATTAACTCTGTTGTTTTACCATGATCCAATGCAATCTTCAATACAGAGTCATACGTCACATTAATTGATTCAGCTGGATGTTGAGGATCTTCCAGCATAGTGAAAAGTCCTCTAACAACAAGAGTTTGTCTTGCTTGAAATGCACCAGTAAAGCTCCATCTCAATTGATTTGTTTCCAATCTTGGGATGACAACAGATAACACTGGCATAGTAGGATGGTACTTTGCTATTAACCTAGCAGTTCATCCGGATGTGTGAACACAACAATAACTAAAGCCTTCACATTGATTGTTGTACTTACTGTCGTGGTTGCAATAGATTCCAAGTAACTCATTGGTTCAATGCTTTGTTTCATAGTCCTCTTAAAATAAACAGCTTGATTGTACACTTTCTCTGCCTCTGCACAGATCTTTCCTACTATTGAGATAGTCTCAAAGGGGTATGATTCATGGAAAGTTTCTGCACCTAACAGAATCGCATCCATCCATCCAGAACAGCATTTGCAACATCAGTTGCTTCTGCACGCATCGGAAGTAATTTACCTGACATACTACCAACAACACGTGTGATTACAGCAGGCTTTTCAGCCATATTAAACTTGTAGACAACAGCTTTCTGGAATAAAAACACCTCTGGTTGAAGATCTATCCTTAAATTACCCCGTGAAAGAATAATGTCATCTATGTCTTGCAAGATCTCATCAAACTGCTTTAGACCCTCTATAGTTTCAATCTTATCAAATATCTGTGTCTGTTGAAGATTCCCAAGCTCATCAAGATTAGCATGGGTCGTGTTGTTACTCTTATTGCTGAGTTTATTGTTCCACAAGTACTCCTTCTGATGGAGATAAGGTTCCTCCTCAGAATGGGGCTTGTTTCCTTCTTTTCTAAGTAACAACATTATCTTATATGTGCTATTTGATTTCTCCAAGTCACAAGGAAATTTTCTTTGCAAAATGCTACGTAGAAGTGACGTATACTTAGTATTCTTAGGTGTAGAAAACGTTTTGGGTGTTCCAATCAAATCCCTCTCGGTTGTTCGTCTGTGCTTTGAAAGGTAAAAGTGTAAACTTCATCCCCAAATCTTCAACTATCATACCCAAAAAAATCTGAACCAACATACCTTCGCTCATATCCATCTAGTAGTGTATGATGCATAGTTGCCTAGTATATTGTAGATGACCTGTCAACCTGCTTCCTACTGATGAAGAAGTTCAATTGAGGACAAACATTTGCATTTTTACTTTTAGGAGCAGTTCGGTGGTCTCTACTTCTGATAGCTCCTTTGGCACTGGTAGATACATGGCCAATCATAGCAGTTGCTGCAGTTGTTGAAGCAAATGCACTGGAATATGATGGATATCCCAACTCTGCCTCATGGACTCGTTCTACCAAGTAAATTTCATCACCTTCTTCTCCAATCTCTTTGGAAGAGTAATCTTCTTCCATAGGTACAGCCTCTCCAATCTCAACAGGAGTGAAATCATGATCCTCATTCTGTTTGACTATTTCACTGGTAGGAGAATCCAATTTTCTCAATGGGGCATCCATGAAATGAACAATGGGATAAGGATGTTTGCCATTTGTAGCTCCAATTTCTGTTGAGACAGCATTGTTTACATGAGCAGTTGAGCTCTCATCTTCATCACTGTTAATTTCCCTTTTTTCCACCTTTGCTGGAAATAGGGTCTAAGTTGCCTTATCACCTTATTTCTGTACTTTTGATTCAGCCTCAATACTATCTGATCTATCTTTCCTGTAGCTAGCCCAGAATTCATTCCAGTTCCTCATGACTGCTTTCTGTTGTGTGCCCTTATCTTCCAATTCAGGTACTTGATCAATCTTGGAAGTCATGGGTGTTTGATCCTTGCAATCTTTCTCTTTCGCTCGATTTTCGCGGCCACGGAGGACACGTAAATGCGAGTATTCAACATGAGACACAGCAACCTCAGAAACAGGACACGGGGGACACGTTTTAATATATATATATATATATATATCTGTCCGTGTGTGTGCGTGTGTGTTAAAAAAATACCAAAATATAGTGCTTGATCCATACTTTCTAGAAAATAGAACATCTATAGATATGAATCATGATGATATCTATTTACTATTTACTAATTCAGTATTTACAATTTTAGAACTAGTTAGTTTATTAATTTACTACATCAATGATGTTCACAGTTCAATGTTCATTGTTCATATTAATAACAATTGTTCAAGCACATTAAAAACTAGAAATTTAGAAATATCATGTTTGATCAAATAAAACTAGAGATTTAGAAGTAGAATTTAGATATTAAAACCATAAATTGCACATTTTTCATTAAGTCATCAAAATCAAAATGTATTACAAAGATACCAAGGGAATGTCACTAAAAAAAACAAAATAGAGTAGATACAAAATAGGTAGGAATATCATAGCTCGTTAGTGGTACTGGCCATGACTCACTAGTCACGACTCTATCAATAGTCCAGGTCCTCCTCCATGTCATAATCACCATCACTACCACTGCCATCTGACTCTGCTCCATCTTCCTCCTCTATTACCAATCCAAGATCTCCTGCTGCATTTGTTGGTGTGGAGGATGACCCCTCAAGGGACTCATCATCAAAAGTGACTGGCTCTAGCACTAGGTCATTAAAATCCATGTTGGTTAACGTCTCGCGGACAGACACGAAATTGACAGAAAAATGAAAAAAAATCAAGACATGATATTTTTTACCTAGAGATTGGGACAAGTGTCCTAAAATCAGGACACGTTAGGGCATGTGTCTGACATAACCCAAACACATGTCCTGATTTTAGGACACGTTGAAAAACGTGGACACATTTTATCGGTTGTGTCGTGTCCGACATGTAAAAACGGTACACAGGGACCCTAAGGACGTGTCCTGTGACTTAGGTTGTAGCCAACCTATAGATAAACAGAATTAGAACTTCAGTAACCTACATTGATTCCACAACATTTTAATAGGGCTATTAAACCTTGACAGTATTGATCCCTTTAGTACTGATAATGTAGCAACAAGTTAATCCTAACCAATTCAACAGTTGCTACTATTACCCTACAGTATCATTAATCATCAACTTCAATTAACAACTGATCCCATACAATTCTTATCAACTCACCGAATAATTGGCTAAGACTTATTTTATACTAGTGTTGCCCTGGGTATGTTGCTTCCCTGACAGACTTCCTTTTCCAGACCTGCTTGCTTATCATTCACTGCTCTGATCAGACTCCTTTGCCTTGACTGGCTTGTTGTTCCAAATCCGAAACTGACGTTTGATGATGACCCTATTTAAGGGTCGTTGCCAGAATCGGGACCAGCTCTTGGCCCTGCAGCCTGCAATTGCCTAAGGTTGTTTGCGGCCAGTGGCCCAGTGGCTATCTGTGGCCTATGGCCCTGCAGCTACCTGTGAGCCCACAATGTTGTCTCGTTGTTTTTTCACCGCTTTGTTGTCCTTTTGCCCTTCAACAGGCCGCAAATTGAATCCTTGTTCTCTAGCTGTATAGACAACAAAAAGGGGAAGTTCAGCTCCCGGAATAGGGGCCTCGTTGTACTCAATTTCCCTTCAGTATTTCCCAAAACATTACCAAAATCCGCTGCAGAAGAGACTCTGTGATTGGAGCCCTAGATCGACTTCCACTGCTTTAAAACAGAACTTAGTGTAGAATTTCTTTGCTAATTAGACAGATCCAAGCTAATTAGGGGAGAATGCTGTGCCAGAACAGTAAAAAGAGGCGTCTAGGTAGGGTGGGATCACCTCCACCAAAACTAGACAAAGAGGATTAGATAGGGTGGGATCACCTCCACCAAAGCTAATCAAAAGAAAGGGGATCTTAAAACCCTCAAAGCCTCAGGCTCAGGAAAATTCATGATCCAAAACGATTCCAACTCCCCTTTATTTATAGATTTTCTCATGGAGATCACTCTCATGTGAGGGGTTGCACTTGCAACCCCCAATTTGGGCTTTTTGCCCCAGCCGACCCAAAATTTACCCAATGTTGCCCCAAATATTGGATAATTGGGTTCCCCCACAAGTGGGGATTATGGAGACAGCAGCTCCCCAAGCGGTAGACAAGTGGGGGTTTGGTGGCAGCAACCACCAGGGCACTAGCTCTCGGGGGTTTGGGAGTTTGCCCTCAGGTTTAACAAATAAATTGGTCTATTTTTGTTGCCCGTGTTTGGTCTGCTTTTGTGCTTTTTTGGCTTTATTTTGGTTGATGGTTTTGTCCCATCATAAAATAATCTAGTTAAGGGATTAGGATTGTAATCTAATCATGACTGGCAGAGTAGGGCTAACTGATGCTCCAGAATAGCTATATATTGTATTATGAACAGTTAAGTAACTACAATCTTAGAGAGAGAGGTGCAGCTCTGAGTTTGCTGCTTTTCCCAGTTATAAATTTTCAGGGAAAATTTCTCGTGTACTGTGTGTGTGCACACCAATTTTTTACTCTGTTTTAACACTCCGTTAGCATATCTTCAATGCATGTGTTTATTAAACTCTTCACCATCAATTCTGCTCCCAGTTTTGCAATTGATTCTAACACTCAAACTGCTCCAAGTATTGTTCAATAAGCATATCTTTCTGGAACAGAAATTAATAGTTCCAAACAACTCCCTTAGTTAGTGCTGATACAAACTACACAAACTTTCAATCACCGTTTTTCTTAATCCATCTTACGACCCAGGTGTGTCATGATCCTTTCAAATGTTGAAGATTTATTGTCTCCGTAAGTTTGTATGCGGTGCCCTTTGAAAGCTAGCCTGAGTTCACTCAACCATGTATGTGCTGCCCTTTGACGGCTAGGCTGAGTGCATTCAACCATGTATGTATCTCAACCCTCACCATCATAAGTTAAAATTATATTTAGGAACCTTCAACTGACTATAGGCATGTGATAAGTTGTTGTTTCTTCTCTTTAAAGCTTTATCTGCTCCCGGATCAAGATATGCAAGGACACCTTCGAGATCTGAAAAGTCACAATTGTTCTAGGGAAGGTCACTTACCTCTGCTCAGGTTCAGGTTCAATATTGTGAGTATCAAACTCATCATTCGCTCCTAACTTTTCTTCATTTCGCTCTTAAAGTTGTCAAGATCATCCCGGGTTAATGGTTTGCTGTGGTAGGATTACATATTGCCCTTGTTGCTCTCTTTGTGACTCTTGGTGTTTACCATCTTGCTTGTTGATCTGTAATCACAAATCTATGTTCTAATACCACTTGATGCTGATCATTGTTACCATCTGCCAGGCTAGTAATAATGCTGGAGTATTCCTTTGCAAATACTCATCTTTTGGCCTATTAAGAGTTTAAAAAAAAGTGGGTTTATGTAGGCCCTACCAGTTAGTAATAATGCTAGTGTCTTCATTTGCATTTGCAGATGCAAGATTTGATGTCATATTAAAAAGCAAATTGTCAATGGGGGTCGGTTCGATGGTAAAGCCGGGGTGTTTTTTTAACTCGTCAAGGTTCAAAAATTCCTCAGAGATAGTTTTGTCCCAAGCCATTTCAAACCGATAAGGCAAGGTGCAAATCCTGGCAGACTTTGGCAGACTAGATACCCCTAAACTGCCCTTGGTTGAAAGGATATTTCTAGTATGTTGTAAACTGGCTACATTTCAGCGTAGTACTTCAAGCGCAAACTCGTCACACAGTGATAATATGAAGCATGTCATTAGATTCAAAAGAAAGAAACGGGCAAAGAGAAGAAAAGGAGAGCTCTTGCCTGTAAGCACGAAAACATGATCTCGGCCACCAGATCTTTGCCACGCAGCCGAGCTCTTGATAAGATCTACCACTTTCATCTGCCTCCGATAATCTTCATTATCCCCCTTTTTATGCCTGAACTTCCCCTTGGCCCTGTCCAGCTGCATCTCTGCACTGAGAGTAGAAAAGAAAGGAACAAAGACGACATCGGCATCTTCAACCTTCCACACCCTTTTGACGACAGAAGAACTGTCCCTGTTTTCTCTTAATTTAGGTGGAGTCAAAAGATCTCCTAAAAGCCAATACTCGGCGCTGTACTGTCTAATTAAGGGGTTGAGGGGATATGGCGGATACTCCATCCCTGCTAACACTGCAGCCCTTAACTCTTCATTTGCATCTTCAGCGGCACGTCTATCCTTCTGCGACCAGTAATCCTCCAGTAGACCATAGTTCATATCTCTTGGTAGATCTGCAATGTATACATTCAATGTTTCCTGGACTGAAGAAGGAGAAAAAGAAGACGACCCACATCGCTGTGTGGAGAGCTCAAAGTGGGTGTTGGAGGTGGCGGTAGAGGGAAAGAGAGATGAGATGTAGAAAATACAGAGAAAGCTAACAACAAAGAAAAGGGCTGCAACTGAGCATGAGAGAAGTAGACCCCTCTGGGCCATTCTTTTTCACTATGGGTTTGGGTTTTTTCAATTTTCCATTGGAGTGCTTTGGCTGTGTGCAGATGTGCTCGTTTCACTGACCAGGGATGGGATTTATATCTGTCTGAACGGATGCTTTGGCTGTGTGCAGATGTGCTCGTTTCACTGACCAGGGATGGGATTTATATCTGTCTGAACGGATGCTTGAACTTCGAAGAAGACCTATTGGCGTAGGAGAACAAGGTTAAGCTGACTTCCAAGCTGAACGGATCATAAAAGCTAAAATCGAACTCAGCGGGAGATGTGAAACATTGAA
The DNA here is from genome assembly GCA_034641835.2 of Pinus albicaulis. Classification (NCBI taxonomy): domain Eukaryota; kingdom Viridiplantae; phylum Streptophyta; class Pinopsida; order Pinales; family Pinaceae; genus Pinus; species Pinus albicaulis. The sequence goes on from CM076572.1 coordinate 433,089,385, forward strand.
ATGCGATTCACCCTTGTAAACATCATTGGATGATTGGATCTGTTGAGGAGCAGAGTACAGAGTACTGATGGGAATATGTTTGTGACATAAGTCTAGCATAATAGACAGTCTATTATGCTGCTTCCCATGTTTGAAAAGGCATCGCATCGAAAGCACGAGCGTTGTATGTGTAAACTAACTAAATTTCCAAACATTTGGATTATGAGGAATAATTTTTAGTTCGGTTGGAGGAAGGGAGATCATTTATGGGAAGGGAGAATAATTTACTCACTAGTGGTGAATTGGAAGGGAGATCATTCATGGGAAGGGAGAATAATTTACTTATGAGTGGTGAATTGGAAGGGAGAATGATCTCTTGAGCTTGAATGTTTTTTGGGATGGTTTAATTTCTAAAAATGGTTTCTATCTTCAATGCCTCCCTATGAGATTTGAATTTGAGACTTGGTGAGGACTAAACCCACTCAAACCAACTAGTCTACAACTCATGGGTCTTTGGGGGATAAAAATTGCTTTAAAAGGTAGGGTGTAAAGGCTCGATGGAGACTCGCACAATGCTCGTGACAACATTATCAATTATTGCACAATCCTAATACCAACATCATACAATTACAATCATGATGGTTATATGGTCAAATCTCACACAACCTTATTAACAACATCTCACAATTGGGTAAACCGATATAGATCCATCTTAACTCTAGATCTACCAAGCACCGAGAAGAATCAAATCTCTCAAGATGAAGCCTCTTTTTTATAAAAAAATTTGAGGAAAGATTTTCCCCTTGAGAGATTTGATTCCTCTCAACTCTTAGTAGATTTGGAGTTAAGATGGATCTATACTAATTTTGAGCAAAACACTAATAAGATGTTTTAACTATAAGAATTTTTTTATATCACCTTGAAATATTTTATTTATGATTCACATTCTCCACATTAAAATGTTAATAAATGCCTCTCATATTCAGACGTAGAAAACATAATATCTCTCTGTGTGTACACACACATGTTAAATACTCCATGGGAACGAGAGCTCCAATGAGGACTCCTCGGAGATAGGAAGAATGTAATGGATACTAATGGTGGTTTGCAACACCATCAGATTGGACCGCATCCATTGGATTCATTGAGGTTGTCATTGAATAGCTCAAATTGAATGCCTCTACCCTGAAAGATATTGCATCTCTTACGTGAATCCACCGCCTCGAAGATTTGTGGGATGACGAGTGTCGTCCCACAGATGCAGCCAATGGTCATTGATTGATCACCATGGAGCTAATTCTTCATGAATGGAATGTAAATTCTAACCTTATGATCAATGTCAGATATGGCCCTTGGGCTCTCTATATTGTCGTTGCAGCAAGCAATATGGAGATCGTCCAAAGACTGTTGCAAAGAAAGCCTCAGTTGTTTTTTGTGACAGGGAGTTTGACTTGATGGACATGCTCTATGCAACCATCAGAGCTAATAGTTTGGAAATTTACAGATAAATCCTAGGTCTCTTTAGTTGTGATTATCATGCTCGACCTTTTAGATTGAGTAATAATCATATTGAGCATTACAAGAGAATGGGTATAGATCAGATTGGGGCGGAACTAAAGGAAAAGCCTCATGAATCATTTCTATTGGGGTTGGTAGGGGGTCTTGAAGATCCATTTCATATGGTAGGATTTCATATTTTTGTCAAGACCCTTAGTGGAAACTCGAACCAAATCGAGTCTTTAGATTGGTTTTTGAGGGAAAATTAAAGCAACTTGTTGATAATTGGCTAGGGTACCTGTGGCCATGCAACATCTTCTTTGCGAAGGGAGATATTTGTAGTATTCTACCCAACTGAAGAGTTATGGCATTGCTAGAAACTCTACCATTTTATTGTTGTTAAGGTTACATAGGGGCACCTTCGGATACAGGAACCCAGGAGGCTTAGCCTCCTATAAGGACATGGTGCGGCATAAAGGCCCTAATCCAACGAATATTGCATAATACAATACTAGACCTTGCATTGTTGGACAGCAGCAACAAGTTTCTGCCATGGAGATATGTTGGAAATATGGTATCCATGGTCGGTATTTTCATCATGAAGAAGTTGGAAATTTTGAATTTTGGTTTATGCCTCCTAAACTACCTCAAGTAGATCTCTTATTATTCGAGTTAGATGGGCCCCTTGGAGGCACACATTCGACCCACTCAAAAATTTTTATAAAGGAGACCTCTCCTCCTCATTTGGATTATCGATTTTGTCTTGATTATTTTTGTTATAGCAAAGGAAAAAAAAAAAAAGGAAAGGAGAGCTGAAATTTTAAAAGGATGGAGGAGAGCCTTGGCAGCTCTTGTTACTAGTTTGGTTATTATCTTGATGATGTTTATAATGTATTGATGAACTTTGAACTCTCTCTCTCATAAGGAAATATTTATGGGTTTCCCCTTGTGGGTTTTGCCCAGGCCTCGGGCCTAATTTATGTGTCTCATTTTTCATTATCTCATGGTTATCTTTACAGCTCTTTCATGTATATTGGTTGAAATTTTCTTTTGTATAACTAATTAATGATATTGAATGCTATGTGGAATTAATTCTCACTAATCATTCAAAGTAGTTATCCGTTGAAGAAGATTATTCTAGCTTGTGCACTAGAAAATAAATTAATTAATTAACATGGTTTTAGAGTGAGGTGGTTTGAATAGTAGCTTGGAAGGCACTTATAATCTATGTTATGCAAGCTACTATGGCATTTGAAATTTCCTATGATATGAAATTCTCTGTGATGAGATCCTCGCTCCCTATGGCATTACATCTTTGTATCTTAAGCTGAGTCCTGTAGTGATAAATGTGAGCTCTGTTATATGTGCAATCTTGAGGCACCTGATTCTTTGAGATCACTTGCAAACTTGAGGCCATATGAAGCACATTACACTGAGGTATGACCGTATTGATCCAAGTTTCGTGTGGCATGTCATCTCATAATCCCTATGATAAGCGAAAATCTGTTGAAAACGAAAGTTTAGGCTCATTATCTCTATTTCAAATACAAAATTTTGTGGCATCAATTATGCATCATATCTCTATTGCATATGTTGAACTTTGTGTAACATCCACGCTTTCTCTATGGTAATATTCACTTGAACTCCCTAAGGTAAGTATTGACATCTCTATGTGATAATATTGTTATGACAAGAAGTCTGAGCCTCCTCCTCCTTATGGACATTTCAGTATCTAACCTTTTGTGATCTAAGGAGTAATAAATCTGGATGAAGGCCGAAGTTGTCATGAAATGTGAGCCTCTATGGAAAAATCTATAATCCAAATTGAAGAAGAATATGAGCTCTATCTAAGCTACATGATGATGATTCGGATCCAAGATTATATGCCATCTGAAGTACTTGTGTAAACCATGTAAGAAGGGTTGAAATTTTTCTATGCTTCGAGATCGAGTTATCTCTAGCTATTGAAAGAGGGTTGAGGCTCATTTAATGTCCATCATAAAGTCGAGAGGGATTATATGCTAAAAAAGGGTCAAGCTCTCTATAATTTGACCTTGAGCATTAATGTGATTGGTTCAATCGTAGTGTGCATCTCTGAAGCATAATCTGAATCTATAGATTAGTCCAAGATAATATTTGAGCTTTATTTTTCTGAAGTATGACCTCAACCAAGTTTGTAATTGATATGAATCGTGTGTTGGAATACTATGATCATAAGCAAGATGATGCGAGGTCTTTGATGATCCAAGCCTAAGTCATTAATCAATTATGCAACCTAATCCAATCCCAAATTCTCTAGTCTAAGTTTGGATGTGACGATTTTAAGTAAGGGACCAAGGAAAAGAGAAGGTTTGAGTTTTTTGTGATGCCTCTTTGATAAACTAAAGGTCAAACTTATGGATGGTTGAAGTGTTGCATTGTATAGTCATGTTGTGATGAATCTTAAGTCAAACTATTAAGTCAAGTCTTGTATGAAGAATTCAAAACTGAAGTATGAGGCAAGAAACTTGATGATGACATCAAGTCGAAACTTATTGTGCCATCTATAAATCAAGAATCGAATCAAAATCTCTAAATATAAGACCGAAGGCATATTTATGACATATCCAAGAATAACAATAATGATCTAAGAAGTATGATTCGAATCTAAGCCCAAAATGGTATTTGTCTTATATATAAGTGTAAGTACGAATGAAGCAAGTTGACCTAGTCGATTTGAAAGCTGACCTGAATGATATCATTGTGAGTCTTGGTTATGAACTGATATTCAAGTCTGTTGCAGGAGATCTATTGCAAAGTAGTTTAAAAACAAGTTTGGAGGCTTGTTACAAATTTTGAGTCATGTTGAAATATTTTGCAAGGCTTTAACATGAATAATATCTCTCACTTTAAGCTTCTACGGTGATGGGTGTCTTAGTATTTCAAAGATTTTAATAGTCTCCAAATGAAAATAATTGAGTGACTATACATAAAGTCAAGTTGAGTTGTCCATAGGAGCAACAAGTGCAAGTCTTGGAGTAGCATTCTCTATAGCAAATTTGACGCTCTTGTGTAGACAGAGAAATTTTTTGAAATAGATGTTTCCAACTTTGAAGCCTATTGGAGCACCCTTCTAGACATATTGAAAGAGTTCTCTTGGAAGAATTCTTGGCCATTTGTTGAAGGAACCTCGTAATACACCTCTCATTCAATCTTTGTCAAGAAGAGGAGGTTTTGATTAAAGTCTTATACAAGACTATTACTGTTATAGGTCTAAGTACTTGTTGATGGATTTGAAATCAGACTATGAAGGTTGAGTTCAAGTTTCAACTATCAAAGACCGAGTCATAAATGACTAAAGACATTCTAATCTGAACGACTTGCTTATATGGACAAGACCATAATAATAAATTATATTGCACCATGAAGAGGAAAATACTACTATTGTGAATAAAGGATTTCTTGAGATAAAGGATGAATATTGATCGATTGATGATGTAAATAATCAAAGGTTTGGAAGACTAAATGTCTTAGCCAGATTTTAGGGATATTTCAGCAAGGGTTTGAAAAAGAAATACCTAGGTTTTGTGAAACCCTAGGATTGTTGATGTTGAAAATGATGATGTTGAAATGGAATGTAAATATGAATGTTATTAAAAAACCATATGATTGATTGTTGAAGATAAGCATTAGGATTTGTAATCCCTAGTCTAAACTTGAAATATCATTAGGGTTTTGGGTTAAAACTCTAGCCAAATCATTGTTGACCCCATCTAGACAAGAAGGGTTGGTTGAGAAAGCCTTGGGTTTATGGATTGATTGCTTTTGCTTAAAAAAAAAAACATAGCTTCTAGAAGATTTGACATGTTGATGATGAGGTCGATTTGCAGGTTGGATGCAAGAAGGCTAAAGATTAAGAGGGAGATGACATGTTCTCAAAAGATAAGTATCGTGTATTTCTTTATTTTTAAAACATTATTGATGATGTGGACTATTTAATGATTATGTGGACAAAGTCAAATCCTTGATGATGATATGGACTCCTTAATGATGTGGAATCCCTGATGATGATGTGAATGAGGTTAACTCCTTGATGATGTGGAAGATGTTGACTAGATTTGAGAAGGCTAAGATCAAGAGGGAGATGACACTATCTCAAGAGAAAAGTAATTTCTTGTTTGTTGTTTCATTATGGGTCTCTTGTCTTTGTATATCTTGTTTGCTTGTATTTTTTATTCCATGGCCTCTTAGTGAGGATTGCAGGTACATAATGAAGACTGCCAAGGTGTGGCAATCATTAAAAAATGATGGAAGAACAATGTGACAAGAAGACTCGTGATTGGATGGGCTTTGGAATCAAATTATAGCACGAGCTTGTTGAAATCCTTGTTAAGGTTGTGGCATAATGGACTGTGAATCCATGGACACTTACTTAAGGAAAATTTAAAAACCAACAAGACTTTGTTGTTGATTTTATGAATCCCTTTGATTGGCTTGTTGAACCATGTGATGCATGGAATTTCTAACTCTATCTAGACGGGATGCATTGGTCTGAATGACATAGATATTTCTATTGCATTTAGAACAATTGAAGCTCGAAGTGTAGTTGATTTATGAAGCAATTTGGATTTGGAAGTTGTTTGTTGATCTACTTGAGCTTGTGCTGAAATTGATCTTGTTATACATGTATGCTAATAAGCAAGATGATGATGTTTTCTTCTGTAAGAAGCCTCGGTTGAAGCTTAATCTAAATAGTTGGATGTTATTGTCTGTTGGATTTGACCATGGTACACTTTTATGTTGATGAGCAATTTTTTATGTTTTCTTCTATGAGAAGGCATTTATTGTCTTTTGGATTCGACCATGAGCATATTGTTTATGTTTGCTTCTGTGATAAGCCACTTATTATTCGTTGGATTCCACCATTGATACTTTTTTTTCATTGAGTGGGATGTTTGATGTTTGCTTATGTGAGAATCCCATAATGGTCGAGAAACCCTCTTGGAGAGGGAGTATTGATTGATCACATCATGAAAAACTTCCTTAGGTTGTGGGTGAGACACCTATGGATTGGTTGGGAATATTGTAACTCCTTGTAACAGACTTGGGAAAAATATTTATGTAATAATATTTAATAAAGGAAAAAATAAGACCACGAGTAAGGGACACTTATTCCAAGATGAATGTTGGGGGAAATATCCTAGTGGAAACATTGGATATGTGTTTATGGCTAAGGAAATTGGCAAAGGCAAAGGAAAATACACTAAAGAGGCAACAAGTATTTTTGGCACATTTATTTATGAAAATAAAGGAAATTAGGAGAAAAGGAAGGTAAAGGTCACAGGTTGCATGTGAGGAGGAAAATGAAGGAAAATAATGGAAAATGAAGAAAATAGAGGCCTCATTGATAAAAAGGCTTCTGAGGATCAGGTGGTACCTTTTGTCAATTTAGTTTTGGAGATATCTAATTATTCTCTCTCTCTCTCTTGGATACTTAGAGTTTTATTGGAGCAATTCAGCATTGTGCCAAGGAGGAGGAAGTAAGCAAAGAAGGATAGGAAAGGAAAGGAAAGGAAGGATCAAGCAAGGAAAAGTAGGATCTAGTAGATTCAACAAGAATACTTGCAAGTAACATATTGCATGTGTGATTTCCTAGCTAGTTTGGACATGCATGATTTATGCATGTTGGTAATTGGTTGTGTTGTTGTCGGTGGCATGGTTTTGTTGGGTTATGATAATGTTTTTTAGCCTTGCCTTTCCTTTCTCTGGATGCCATGGTGTGTTGGGATTTTGATCTCAATTTTGAGCTACGGATTTGGCGGATGGATTTCGGAATCCACGGCGGAGGTGGTCTCAAGGTTCATTCCCAAAGACCTAGGAATCCCTTGACCAGTTTTGGCGGGATACACGGTAAAGCCTGAGGGAGGTGTCTCAATTTAGGGCCTAGTGATATGGGATTGGATTGCAGTAAAGCTTGAGAGACAGGGATATGGAATTCCTCAAGGATAGTGATGGATTCTGGATGGCATTTCCAAGTTCTGCTTGGTTTTGTGATTGGAACACCGGTTTGGAGTGATCATGGTATGGCGAGGGTGGAGGTAGTTTAACCTTTGGATTCCCTTGGTTGTTTTGGATTGTTTTATCCATGAGATCCCACATTCATGCTTGGAATATGGCACAGGGGTGATTGGCTGAAGAGAGATTTGGCTCAACCATGTCTATGGTCGGGTGGAACGTGGAAGTCCCGAAAATGGTCAATATTTTCCTATATTTAATGGAAGCTAAGTTCTCTTTCTTTGTATCTATTATTATGTGGATTTACTTAGGGAGTTACGAGGTAGCCGAAAAGGAGGATGCACCCATTATGACAAAATAGCTTGATAGTTTCTTTAGCAAACATTACTTGAGCTACTTGGCCATTAGTGAGGCTCATTGACCTATTTGAGTAGAAGGATAAAAAATGGGAATAGCCTGTTTCTCATTGGCTGGGGTGAACAGTGTTTGCTCACCCCAAGCCCGCAAAGAAAACGCCTCCGGCGTAAATATCTTTGAGATCAATCACTTTATTAGAATTTGGTCGAAATTTATAATTATCTAATATGATTCATCATCCTCACGACAAAGTAAAAAAATAATAAATCTTATAAGATAATATCTTATAACACATTTTTATATATAAAAATTTAAAATAATATTTATATCTTAAAAAATCAAATTAACATAACAATATCTCAACGAAATTAACACCCTCTCGCCCCATCCAGCGTATCATCTATATGTCAAAAGTATGGATTTTAACGTGGCACAATCTGAACTGAACGTGTATCAGGGGCCCGGGGAAAATAAGTATTACGTTTTGCGTTGAAGAGCATTTGCAGGTGCCGATCATTTTGCCATTCACGCGTGTAGACTTAAATGGTTAACATGGTCACAGTGGAGGATAAAGGTCAAACTTTTTATTCTTTCGAAGTATCAACAATTTTAAGAATCCAAAGTGTATCTCTGCAAAACATTACAGTGGAATATGGTCTGTAATTGTTGCCATAAAAACGCTGTGTGATTTTGTTTGAAGAAATCAATCTGCGCAATCAAGTATATCTGCCCATAATAGTACAGTGGAAAATGGTTTGTAACTTTGTTGCAATCAAAATGCTATGTTGTTTTATTTGAAGAAATCTAGTTGTAAATCAAAATGTTTTGCTTGTTTAACAGAGTTTTGGGACAGATATGCACCATTTCTAGGATAATCCTATAAATGGTTGTGACAGCTTATTTGGAAGTAGCAGCTAGTGATTAAGAAAATTTTGAACAATTCTGATAAAACCTTAAGATGGGTAGCCTGCATCTTGGCCAATTCAAGAAGCAAGCTTCATTTTTTCTCAGGGAGAAGCTGAAAACAGCTAGGCTTGTGCTAACTGATGTCACTGAGGCAGAATTGTAAGACTCCCTCTTTGTTCTAAAATCTCAATAGCGTTTACAATAATACTGGGTGCATCATATTTATCTGTTTTAATATTTTCATTGTTTAGTTATTTGTGGGTCTGCAAAAAATTGGTTTTGTTAATTTTGACCAAATCCAGAACAGAATACTGTTGCGATTCGATAATGGTGCCTGTTAATTCTCTCTTTGTGCAGGATGACAGAGGAGGCAACAAACAGTGATCCATGGGACCGGAGACCCGTAGAATGGCTGAGATCTCTCGTGGTGTCTTTGAAGTGGATGATTACACGAGAATTGTCAACATATTACATAAAAGGTAGCAATATCACTCCCATTCACTAGAACAAAATGGCATTATTTCTCGACTTATTTATCAAAACAGTTGGCATCACCGGAGATAGAACGGGCTCAAAGAACATTGAAAATAGGGTATAAAGGGAATTTTTTGTTGTTTTATTATATTTATATTCATTACAGAATTCAAAGTAAAATGCCCAATTGGAATTGGAATTTTTTTAGATTCATTACAGAATTCAGAGTAAAATGCCCAATTGGATTTTTTTTGTTTACGTGATGAAAACATTGTGATTTTAATGGTGGGATTGAAATATACATTGAAAACAGGGTATAAAGGGAAAATTTTGTTGTTTTATTTCATTTATATTCATTACAGGATTCAAAGTAAAAATCCCAATTGGAATTTTTTTGGCTACGTGATGAAAACATTGTGATTTTAATGTTGGGATTGAAATCTTCATGAAGAGGGGAAGCAGAGGCATGGACTGGACAGTGGTAAAAAAACTGGCTGTGAATATTCATAGCACTGCAGACTGTTGAAGTATTCCAAAAACACAGCAACAGAAAGTGGAGGGAAGTCATCATTGGGCAGCTATCGAGTCTTTGGATGGGCAGGAGAAACGCAACAGATGGCTGAGCTATATCAGTTGGTGGTTGTCGGGTTACGGGTGTCGACGGACCACTCCAAAGATAAGGCGGAAATCACATCGGAGGAAACGAGGAGGCGAAGTTAAGCGAGTTTCAGGAGAGCCGAGGAGTGCGGTGGCGGCTCAATTGGTGACCAAATGTAAAATTTTAATTGATTCCACATCTTGACGGTAGGAAAAGGCTTTTCATTGGCTGGGGTGAACAGTGTTTACTCACCCCAAGCCGTAACGCCTCGGTGTAATTGTAGTGATTTAATGGTTGTATTCTCATTGTTATTTTCATGGTTTTATGTTAGTTATAATAATTTTTAAATGACTAGTTCATGTTTGTGGCCATTTTGTATATTTACTTGTAATTGTTAAAATAATGGATGCAAGACCTAATTGATGTCATCTCTGGTTAAGGAAGAGGGAGGTGGTCCTTCTGGTAAGGTCATAAATTTTTTCAATTATTTATGCTTTGTCTTGTATCCTAGACCTGTAGCTTACATCCATGCCAAGTGTTTGACAGAATGTCAGTCTCGGTTGGGGATGCTCAAGCCTAGTCCTGGAGTCAATTTTTGGTTTATTAGCGTTGTCATTATGTGTTTAATAAATTATGGAAGTTACAACAAGTTCTAGGTAGAGGCCAAAATTTTGGGCTTAAAAAGTGCATTAAATCTCGCGAACGTAGGCATGTAAGCTTGTGCATGGGTCCAGAGCCTCCCAGACGCATGGATGCAGTCTTGTGGGTGCGTCCAGGGGGTTTTCTTCATGAAATATTAGTGGGACCCAAGGAAAAGTCAGGTGGATGACTAGGACAGCCTCTGGGGGTCCTATAATAGGTGGTATAGGTCTGTGTTAAGGTTTTCTCCTTCAATTCCACTTTCTTAAAGTCGCAAAGGAGGTCGAGGTTGTCTTAACTTCCCCTCATCTCATGTTTACCCCGGTCAATCGGTTACTTGAGTAGGTGTGAGGGAAGGTGGACGTTACAGGTGGTATCAGAGCGTGGTTGCGCTCTCCTTGGGAAAAGTATGATTTTGTCAAGCTTGTTGTCGTCATGTATTCATATCGGTCGTGTATGTGTTTCTCATGTCATGGTCCATGCACTTGTTGCATCTGCGTTGTGTTAGCCATGGTGGCAGGGGTGTCGCCATGGAAGGGTTGATGGTGTTGTTTTCAATGTGTTCTCATGAACATATGAGTGGTTATACTTGTTAGGTGTTTACATGTTGTCGAGTTTGCATTGGTATGGTTGAGGTTGTCATGCATGAGGTCACGGTGTGTAGTTGATATGGTCATGCATTGATGACTAGACTCTAACTAGAATGATGTTTATGCGTTGATATACTATGTGTTATAAGTATATATGTTGTTATGATTATGTTTATACATGTATTACATTGATTGGTTGATCTTGTAGATGAGACATCCTCCCCAAATTATGCTAAGGTGCATTGGTTTATTCTGATTTGGTTTAAGGTGACATGAGATGCCTTGTAAGAAGAAATCAAAGATGGCTAGCAAGATGGTAGACTACAAGGATTCCCCTTATGAATCCGATGAGTAACATGGTGTTGGGCATTCATCTAATTTGGAAGATACACTAAGAAGTTTGAAGGAAGAGATAAGGAGTTGTAAGGCGGACAATGACAGAATCATGCATGCACAAGAAAGACAAGCATAAGTGAATGCGATAATCCTTCAGAGTTTTTCATATTTGTAGCGACAGGGGCCACTCCAGATCAGTTATGGACAGGAGGATGGAACTAATGGTGCATATGGCAGTAGGTAACCCAATGGTTACAGGTCCAATAAAGATGATACAATTAGAGATGGTAGATTATTAGACACTCCAGATAAGAGAGGTGACAAACACAGGTACCATTCTAGTTCTGGTTCAGATAGGCATCGTGATCGTCATCGCTATCATATTTACAGGAGGAATGACAGAGGATATTTTTCGAATGAGTTTAAGAAAGCAAAGCCACCTACCTTTGACAGAGAGGTGAAGTGTTGGAAATACTGAGAGGGGGGTGAATCAATATTTCTTTTCAATTGTTAATTTTACCAGTTAGATCACTTATATTTAGAACACAAAATGAATAATGATGGAATAAATACTTTTATTATTTTCTTCTTTATAATAAGTAAAGTACAATAATGATATAGGGCTCCAACCCTAGATGAAGACTCCAATCTTCCAGGCTCCAACCTGTATTGTGCCAAGCATCGACTTGGTCTTTCCAAGGCTCCAACCTTGTATTGTGCCAAGCACCGACTTGGTCTTTCCAAGGCTCCAACCTTGTCAATTTGAGGCACCAACCTCTAGGGCTCCAACCCTATCTCTAGTACAGGCTCCGACCTGGTTTCTTGAGGACTCCAATTCTCTAGGGCTCCAACCCTATCTTCCAAGGCACCGACCTTATCTCTATGAGGCTCCAACCTCCTACTTCATTTCGTCAAGATATATTTGGTTATACTTCACGGCTCCTAATGTCTTCTTCAACGAGCCCTGACAATCAATAGCTTACTCTTCATTGTAGTCTACACATCACGTCATCAATGACAACCTTTTCTGTAGAAATTTGAATAACTGATATATTATTCACCGAGATTCTCCTGATCACACACTATTTTAGCTTCATGCATGATACAGAATCTCTTCTACCATTGATCATTAATTGCGGAAATAAAATCAATTACATGCACACATTAAAACCACAAACAATCACACATATGAACACAATATTTAATGGGAAAGCTTAAAGTTGAAAACCCCAACTATCTGTATATTACATGTCATGGAGATCATGTAACAATCATAGTACAAAGCTCCTCACAAGCTCTCAACACAACCTCAAATTGCTACACACTATCAAGCTAGATCTAGCAAAACACATAATCCAATCTTTTGCCACTTGATAGCCAGCCTCTATTGCGTAATCAATGCTATGGGATGGCTCATTAAATAACATAAACCACCTGGCTTATACTGCGCAATCCTCATGGGCTTTTCCAATCACTGTGTGTTGCAAATATGCAACAGTATAGTCACAACTGATAGTTAACCTGCCAACTGATAGTTAACCTGCTCTTTCACTTATTTCTGCACTGGTCTCCACTGAAACTGTCCATGCACTGAAGTTAAATGATGCATTCTTTAGTTGATTAATTAGTTTATAATTAGTTTATAATTAATAATTAATTCACACCACTCTCACTAATTTTATCAATTAGTTAAATTGAATACAAATAGCTCAAGTATGTTTAGATTAGTTAAATTGAATACAACTCCACTAACTTCCTCAATCAACTCCACCAAACTCTGTCACATGAGTTCTAACTGAAGTATCCATGCAATAGCTCCACTTAACCCCTAGGAATAGTGTAATTCCTTCTGTCAGCTCCTGTGCCACATCTGTGCACTTAAGCGGAAGTCCTCGAGAATAAGATAATGTTTAGGAGTCTAAATATTATTAGAGCTAATAATATTTGACATATCTATTTTAAGTGGCAATCTAAAAAATAGATTCGCCGATATGTGTAAAAATAGAGAGTCATCTATTTTTCCGACTTGACCAACCATCCACAAATAGCATCTTCTGCAACTCATAGAACCACGATCCATATGTCTAATAGACTTTAGCCAAAAATAGCTTTGTGGGCCCAAATTGGCGACTTCTTTCCACTAAGCTCGTAAATCTTGTTGTAATATCAACATTTTCTTCTTAGAAGGTGTCTGCTTGCTCTTCATCTTACCCCGAACAAAAAGATTCCAAAAGTCACCTCATGATTGCTTTAGCATCGATAATGTCTCGAGATTAGCTAAGGCTTCAACCAGATGTCTTCGATCAGGAACACTAAATACCGAATTACGCATCTTCACAAGATTCTATCATGCATGGGGTCTGCTCAATAATGCCTCTAGGAAGATCTTCATCAAGCTTCAACTATGCATGAGGGTTTATTCCAAGAGTATCTTCACTTATCAATGACAACTTTCAAAGAAGATGTCTTCAATAGTATTAATGTTTTTCACAAGTGGGATTATTCAAATTGTCTTCAACACAATGTTCTAATATTGCCTTGACGCATCAATACTCCTGCTACAAGGGTTCTTCAATGAGGCTGCTTGGAGATCTTCAATGACTGTTTTAAGGACCAAAGGGTTGCTCAACAAAGCTTCAAATAATGCTTCAATGAAATCCCCAACAAGTCTTCAAACAATGCTTTCACTTAATCTCCAATCTGCTTAGCCCTCACATGAGCCTTCACCCAAGTCTCTTCAAGTTTAATATACCTCCACTGTTCTCTCCAAGGAAAGGTTACTAATCAGCAAAAAAGGAGGTTCAATGTCCTTATCCGAACTGCACAAACACAAGACTGAAGTACTACAACAAGTAATCTCAGATGTGAAGAGGTCCGAGGTATGCAGGTGTTGACTGGTCACCCAAACATATCAACCTTCAAAATATTTAACCACAGTCAAAACATCAATGATGTCCAAATAATGGCTGACCTTGTTTAAGGCTATGATTCCAACAATCCGAAGTTTTGTAGCTACCACAGGTCTGAGTTAAGTATTGGTGACAATGAGCTGCTATAGGTGGCCAATCCAGGTTTCAATAAGTCCGAGCCTTCATGAAATTGATTTCTAGCCACTGCAATTAAATATAAGCTGAAGAGATGAAGGTTGTTTACTAATTCAGTTTCCACGGGTTCGAAGGTGACAGAAGCAGCTACAAAACACAGATCCGAGCCTCTCTTTCAACAAACAATCCAACCTATGTCTGAGCTTCTCCACTGTAATATCAGGGTTGAAATGTATTGCAGCTCCTCAATCTGTGGTCTTCAAGCTGTCATAGTTCTACAATCTGAGATCAACGCAGGAGCCAGAATTAACTCAATATAACCCTCTTCTAATAAACCTCGGCCTCATGCTCCTAGACTCTGAAATATTTACCCTTCTGTGTTTTATATTATGTATTTTTTCACCTAAATTTCTTTTCAAAACAGAGAATCTGTGGTTTATATTTATAGTTGTTTGTCCTTGATGAAAAGACGTGACTGTTGGAGAATGAGAGCCGATATATATATGTTGGCTTAGGTCGGCTTGCAATAAAAATATATATTTCATCATTAAAAAATTGTTTTCTCTCGGTCTGGAAGGAGTTAGGAGACAAGTAATGCCTCGTTGGAAAGAGGAAAAAGTCCTCTTTCAGATGGTCTAGGACTCATTCTGATAGGCTGCCTCCAAGGTGACAAAATTTATTTTTCTTTATAACTGTCCTTGAATTTTTATGTGCAGAAAGTGATTGGGACAGCAAGAGGTCATTAGGTCATCTTCATTATTATGGCTCCAACAATGCCTTTATATTATTTCCATGTCATCATGAGGTATTACATGTCATCTTATGTCACCAAGTGATTCATCGTAGTCTCATCATCTATTCATGTCATAGTGCAGTGATATGACATAGGCAACTTCATCATGAAGAATGTTCCAAGATAGTAAGATAGTCTTCCAACCATCAAATGAGATATTCCATGTCATCATCACATGTATTTCTCCATGTGTCATCAAAGATTAAGGCCTAGATCATCAAGTGCATGCAACATTAGATCAAGTGCTTCTTAGGGCTTCCTTCATCAGTGGTTTGACTTCTTCATTGATGGTAACATAGTCAACCAAGAGTCATGGCATCATCATCTGGAACCAAGCATCTCAAGAATATTGACATCTCGGTCAATGCCATATTGACATCAATGACAACCCCGATTAACAATATCCCCCTTTATCATTGATGGAAATATTATTGCCCTTCCAATATTCTCTCCCCCTTTGACATCAATGGTAAATGGGGTGCTCAAGTACCCCCCTGTCAAGTTGCTTCTTTTCTTCATCAATAGTAATTCTTCATAGCTATATTACTCCCCCTGTCATGGTGCTCTTCCTTTTGGAAATGTGGTCCATGATAGATGTGTCTTTCTTCATGTGATGAACCAACTCCCCCTGCCTACATAACCTCCTCCAGCTTCAAGAAAGATTGTTGCCTTGTGATTAGGTGGAAGAAGTCAATATTGGAATCATGTTCTTCAATGGTGTTTCTCCTGAGAGATGATCTATCAAATGATGAATGTCCATGGGTGACTCATCAAAGATTTCGTAGGGCCCATTCACGAATAACTTCTGCAAGAAATCTCAAGAATCATAAAACTCCCCCTAACTGTATGCATGATTTCTTTTTAGGCAGAGACTCGTCATCAAATACCTGGAATATAAATGATGACTTTCTCAATTCAAAAACATGTGTTGTTGGCCAGAGTGTTCAAGAGACTTCCAAATTCAACTTGCTTCCTCCTCCATACTTGTGTAACTTTCTTCTCTGGGTTGGTTGTCATGGTTTTACCTTGTTTAGGAACCCAAGTCAAGTTACAATCACGTGCCATATGTCCAATGTTATGGAAATTGAAACACTCTATCTTATTCATGAATGAAAGATCATGACTTCTTCTTGCAAAGTTTCTTTTAGGAAACTGACGGGGACCATTATATTTGTCCTTGTGGTATGCCCTACATTCCTTTGCCATATGCCCAAAATTTGTACCAGAATAACAATAACCAAAAAATATACTTTTGTACCTGGAGGATGGAGATTTCCTTGATGTACTTCTAAAATAATTATGTCTTGGGATCCTTTGCTCAAATTTATTGCCTGTAGCATTCTTGACACCATCAACATATCTTCTTGGAGTAGGGTTTCTTACAATGTCATATTGACTCTTCTTCTTGTCTTTGCTGGAACTGGGGGCATCAATATTTCTTCCAAGCTTTTCTACATCCTTGTTGTTTGAAGCATTAGGGATTGCATCATTCTTGTTTGAAGATTCACCTGTATAACCAAGACCCGATTTATCAAGAGGATATATTTGGTGACTCAAGATGTCATCTAGGGTTTGGGAGCTATTTAGGCTCTTGTTCAGATGATCAACTTCCTTTTTAAGGATATCAATTTCTTCTTTCATTTTCTTGCATTCTTCATCCTTTTTTTTTTACAGTAACGGTTATGGAGTGTTTATATTCAACTTGGCCTAAATGCCAGAAATCTGGTTACATTGAGGGTGTCTATATCGTGTTTCCCCTCACTGCTGAGATTTAGAATGTAGCTAAAATTTGAGGACTTCCTCCTTGCAGAGATAACTATAAATTCAATTTCAGATATTTTCCCCAACTTGAAAATGCAAACAAATTGATTTAGGAGAAAGCAGTACAACATGACAACAATCAGCTTATGGGATAGGTTCCCATGTTTCTTCTTCGTCTTTCAACTTGACCCCAACAAGGAGGAGGGCAAATTTGTTGGCCTCACTGTCCGCCTCTTTATTTTGGTTTCTAAGCACATGATAGTAGTTCAGCTTTTGAAAAGAGTTTTCCAAGCCCTTGATTCTGGCAATCAGTCTTGCGAATTTGAGGTTCGTTGCTGGAGAGTTTGAGATCATGGCATTTATGATGATTTGTGAGTCTCCAATAATATTAGCTTCCCTTATATTTAAGTCTTTGAGAAGCATAAGACCTTGAAAGAGAGCCAATGTTTCCGCTTGGATGCTGGATGAATGGCCAAGTCCCCAAGCATAGGAATGAATTTTTTCCCCAACTGGACTTACAACAATGCCTCCTACGCCAGCTTTGCCCGGATTTCCCTTTGCTGCCCCATCAAAGAAGAGAGAGTGTCTTGAATGAGATGAAAGCCAATCTTGAAAGTCAGTTTCAGATTTTCTTATTTGCCAGTGTTTGAGAGGAGGAGTGTTTCTCTCTGCTATTTGGAATTGCAAATCAAGGGATGCTCCCCAGGAAATGTCCTGTTGGCTGAGATTAGAATCGTCTTTTAAATCAGTCAATCACTCTTTCAGTTGACATTTAATCTTGGTTTCTAATACCTTTCGATTCTGTTCGGCATTTCTGAAAATTCTTCTATTTCTTTCAAGCCAGATCTGCCAGCAGATTACCTTTGGGAGGACAGCCCATGCAGTTTTGATAATCCGGTTTTTTGGAGGAGGACCAGGATACTTGTACGCCCAGCAAGAGAAAAGATCAACAATGGAACAAGGGAGCGAAATGTTGGGATCCAGATTGTGGATGAGGGAGAACCAAATCTTCTTAGTGAAGCTGCAGTCAAGCATTAAGTGGACAGCGCGCTCTGCATTTTCTTTACACAGAGCACATCTGGAAGGGCCATGGAATCCTTTCCTTTCCAGAATGTCGAACGTGAGAATTTTACCATGGCAAAGAAGCCAAGCAAAGAAATCGATTTTGGGCCATGAAGGGATACGCCAGACACCATGCCAAGGTGCTGGGTCAGGGGGAACGTGTGGTCTCTCGCTCAGCTTAGCATATCCCATGGAGACCACGTAGCCTCTGGCATTCTGCCCCCAACCTCTCGAGTCTCTTTTCCTTATGTGCAAGGGCGCCAATCCATGAAGGAGGTTGAGCAACGTGGTCCATTCGTCAAGCAAATGAGGCGGCACAGCAAGACATTTCCATCTTGCCCAAACAGAATCACTCCACAGCGAAATATCCCACAACGTTCGAAGCCCCTCTCCCTCCATCCAGCAGCGCAACGCTCTAATGGGGGCCTTGTGTTCAATAGGATCCATGTTCATGATTCTGTCAGTCCAGATGTTAATCTTTTTGTCATTCCCTAGAATCCAGAAGGAGTGTGCATTGACTAGAGGAGCAGCTTTTGCAAACAATTTAAGGAAGGACGAATTCAGCTGATGAGTTACTTTGTCCAAATAGCTAGATCGAGGACCTCTGAAGTATTTTTTCCAGAGAGCCAGTTGAGCCCAACCTGGCTTGGGCGCAATGATCTTCCAAATAATCTTTGCTGCCATAGCTATATTCTACTGACATAGATTTTTAAAATTCAGACCACCCTCCCACAATGGCTTTGAGATGGTTTCCCAACTGATAAGGGGGAGCTTGTTTTCATTATGTTTGCCTCCCTTCCATAAAAACTTCCGAATGTACTCCATTTTTTTTAAAATGCTTGCCGGAGCGAGTAGCATAGCAAATTGATAAAGAGAGAGACTAGAGAGCACATATTTGATTAGGACCGATTTACCAGCAGGGTTGAGCCAGGAGTATCCCTAGGCTTGGATCCTGGTCTTGAATTTTTCAAGTTGTGGAAGCGAGTCTTTTCTTACAGGTCTTTTATGATAAACAAGAAGACCCAAGTATTTGAAAGAGGTCCAAGAGGACGAGGCTGCAAAGCCCAAACATCTAGAGATAGCAGAGAGCAATCTGGGCGAGGTGTTCCAACTGTAGATATGGCATTTGTTTTTGTTTAAGACACTGCCTGAGGCCTCACAGAATTCATCCAGAACTGCTTTGAACTTGGAGGCTAAGGAGAGAGTGGCAGCTCCCAATAACAAAGTGTCATCCGCAAATAAGGCATGATTTATGTTTTTGACCCCTCTAGCCACACACAAACCATTGCTATCTTGGTTTTGCATCTTTTTATCTAACAGGAAGCTGAGGACATAGGCATGGATTACAAAGAGTAGAGGTGAGAGTGGGCACCCCTGCCTAAGCCCTCTCGAAGCTTTAAAAAAATCGGTGGTTCTGCCATTTACTAGAGGAGCAATCCATGGCTCCAATATGCAAGCCCGGATCCATTTAATGAAATTTGCTCCAAAACCAAACTTGCTCATGACTTTTAACAGAAAGCTATGATTTACTCGATCAAAAGAATTAGCTAAGTTGAGTTTAAGAACCATACCTTTTTCTTTCCGATGTAGACTTGAGTGGATTGCCTCTTGAACAAGGGTGAAGTTGTCCACGATCTGCCTTCATTGGATGAAGCCTCCTTGGTTCTCCGGAATTATTTTAGGAAGAATGAGCTTCAACCTGTTTGCAATTACTTTAGTGATTAGCTTGTACCCTATATTGCATAAGGAAATCGGGCGGAATCTGTTGAAGTTGTTGGCGCCCTTCTCCTTGGGGATGAGGGCTAAAAAAGCTGAGTTTGTGCTTCCTCCGATTTTCTGCGTGTTTTGAGATTTTTGGACCATTTTGAGAAGATCCTTTTCAACTATCAGCCGACAAACTTGAAGGAACCTGGTAGAGAAGCCATCCGGGCCAGGAGCTTTGTCCGGATCCATGGAGAAGAGGGCATTTTTAACTTCTTCTTTAGTGACTTTGGCCTCAAGGATCTCATTCATGCGAGGGGAGATTGAATATGGAACAATGTCTAACAGATCTGAGTATTGGTCCGGATCCGTGTCCTCATTATACAATTTTTGAAAATGGGAAAAGGTTGCTTTCTTGATGTCCTCAAATTCCTTGTGGGTGACGTTGTCCTCCTTGATCTCAGAAATAGTGTTGAAGCATTTTCTGGCCTGTGCTTGTTTATGGAAGAAAGAAGAGTTCTTGTCCCCTGCTTTAAGCCAGAGATTTCGAGATTTTAGTCTCCAGTATTCTTCTTTTGCTAAGCAGGCCTTGTGAAAACTCTGCTGAAGCCGAGCCTCTTGGTCTAGAAGCTCTTCTGTGACGATAGCGTTCTCCATTTGAGATTGATGAAAAGCAAGAGAAGATTTGATGGATTTCCTTTCTGAGGCAGGGTTGGGAAGGGTTTTGGACCATCGTTTTAGAGCCCCTTTCACCCTTCTAATATTTTCCTCCCAGACAAAGAAAGGAGATCCTTTGACTGGCCGACTCCAACAGTCCTTGACTAATTGCATGAAATCTGGTTCCTTGACCCAGAGGGGACTGAATCTGAAAGGGATAGGCCCCAGATCGAGATGGGCCAGTAGATCGAGCTTAATGGGCTTGTGATCCGAGATGCTGTTAGTGAGAATATTCATTCTAGGTTCTAACCCTAGCAACAGAAAGGAGCTTTGAATGAAAAAATGATCTAATCTGGCAGCTATATGACCTGGGCCTACTCGTTTGTTAGACCAAGAGTACTTACCGGAGGAAGGTTTGACATCCGGCAAATCCTAGTCCTGCATAAGATCCTCCGCCCATTCCCTTGCCGGATCTCGGACTGCGCTACCTCCTCTTTTTTCAGACGGGTGAAGAGTAAGGTTGAGATCTCCGGCAATGATTATATTTTCTACGTTTGCCAAGTCTGCTTGATGTCTTATAGAATCCCAGCAGTCCTTTTTTTCCCCATCATTGACATGAGAGTATACATTAAATAGACAAAAAGTTTCTTTGGAGTCCAGATTCTGCATTTTAAGCATCAACCAATGTGTGTTGCTAGCTTCATAGATGACTGCAAATTTGTTGGCGTTCCAAAGTGTCCCAATCCCTCCCGAGGCTCCCCGGGCAGAGATTGCTTTTGCTTCGCTTCTAAACCAAAGTTTCTTGCTTGCATGCAGGAAGGCTACGTCTTCCAGCTTGGTCTCCTGGACGAGAAGTATGTCTGGAGATTTTGTTCTTATTAAGCTTCTAATGGCTTCTTCCTTAACTTTGCTCCCCATACCTCTATAGTTCCAGGAGATGACCTTCATTATTTAAGTTTCTGGTGGGCTCCCTTGGAGCCCTGAGGTTGATTTTTCGTCATCCTAGGCTTTGAGGCTAGCAGCTTTTCCAGAGTAGGCTGACTGCCCTGTAGCTTGTCTTTGAAGGTCTCCTGCTCTCTTTTTTCCCTGTCAGTTTTGCGACCTCTATTGGATATCCTTACTGGAGTTTGGGACTCCCCTATTTCTCCTTCCTCCTCCTACTCTTCTGTTTCCTGTACTTATTCTTCATCTTCTAGAGCCATGCCTTTGGGGTCTTCAACTCTTGTTTCTTTGAGGGAAATTGAAGGAGTGCCTTTACTTGGAGAGACTTGTTTTTGGGTCTCAATCTCCTGAATTGCTTCTGTTTGCTGGCTTAGAAGCACGAACTTGTTTTCTGATACCTTATTGGGAGGGGGGCGCTGGGCATTGGCCTGAAGAGGGCCTTTCCCATTGAGTCCTCTCGATTTTTGTCCTTTGTGGTTGATCTTTGTACGCTTAACTTGGTTCCAACCCTCTTCATTTCCTTTCTCTTGCTCTACATTAGTTGGATAGTTTCTGGCAAAGTGCCCATAAACATGACATTTCCTGCATTTGAATGGTAACTGCTCATAGTCCAAGATCTGCACATGAGACGAACTACCAAAATTGATTTTGATTGCCTCTGGAAGACCCACCTCGAGATCTACTTCAACGCAGATCCTAGCACAGTCATATTGATCCTTGTTATTTTCCTGATCTATGAATTTCCCGAGGGTGTTGCCAATGTGCTTCAAGGAATCCCAGTTCCAGCAGTGAACTGGGAGATTAGAGAGTCGAACCCACACCGGGACAGCCTTGGGGACATCAACAGCCGGATCAAAATCCGGATTCCATTTGTTCAAATAAAGGCCCTGAGAGCCCATGAAATATGGCCCGTTTTGGAAGATCAGATCTTTGTCTTCTTTGGAGGAGAATTCGAAGAGGAAGTACCCTCGCCCGAGAAAGTAAGAAGCAACACTTTTCTTGATCAGAGGAGCCCAATTCCTATTAACCTATTGCTCAGTATTTTTCGGGGAAGGCCAAAGCCCTGTGAATTGGCCAATTAAACCCCATTCAGCTAGAGATAAAGCAACTTGCATGGGGGTTTCTGGAGGCAAAGAGATCTCAGGGATATCATCAAGCTTCTTAACAAATTTTGAAGCTTCGCTCTTTTTCTTCCAGGGCAAACCAGCGAGAAGATGATTAAAAGCGGCGACAGAAGGCGGCAAAGGGGGCTCCTTGGAGGCCTACATGCGTGTCCATGGGACCGAGACTAAGAGAGGCCGCCGCAGGGCAGCCACGCTACACAGAAGTCAGCACTCGAAATGAGGCTCAGAATCGCGCAGAGAAGGGGATCAGGCCTTGGCAGGCCGCCGCAGGGCAGCCACGCAGCACGGGTTTCAGACCTAGCAGTGCTGCATAGATCCGATCGATTACGCGATTTTTTACGCACAATTGATTGTTATATCTCATGCTCTCATGAATTATTTTATTATTGCATCACAATTTCTAATTGAAATCGTTCTCGCTTTCTCTTGCATTCTTCATCCTTCTTTGATAGATCGATCTCCATTTCTTCCTTCATCTTGGTTGCTTCACATGATTGGGCCTTGAGAAGATTGATGTTTAATTTTAGTTTGAAGATTTCTTCATCCTTTTCTTCTAGTTGGCATATCATGGTGTTTCTCTCCTTTTTTGCTTCATCAACTTGTCCTTCTATGAATGCCAAAGTTTCCATCACCTTCTCGGCTCCTTCTGCTTGTTTCCTTGCTTCTTCTAGTTGAGATCTAAGAGAAGAGACTTCTTCCTTGTATTGACCAATCTCTGCTTCAAGATTGTTCAAGCTCTTAAGTCTTTGTTCAAGGTGGCTTGACAAAGTTTCTTCCCTTTTCTTTGCCTTATCCAATTGATTTGTCATAGATATGACTTCTTCATGATGCTTTCTTTTGTTTTGATGAAATTCCTCCTCAAGTTTGGCGAGCTCTTCATCTCTTTCTTGAACTTGAAGCTTGACAATGTAAACTTCCCTCCTTGTCTTGTTTTGGTCACCAACTTGCACTTTCTTCTCAAGTTCCTCATTTTCCTTTCTCAACCTGTTAATCTCTTCCATGGAAGCCATAAGTTTATTTAGGATATCTTCTTCAAAGTATTCTTTGTTCTCTTCATCTTCTAGGTCTTCTTTAGCCTTGTTGTCATCTATCTTCTCTTCAACTTCCTTGATGGATTCTGGACTTCTTTCTTGTTTTCCACCATTGTCTTGACTAGAGGTCATGATCAATGCTCCTTTTGAGTGAAGATCATGAAGTTTGTCCCATATGGCTTTTGCTGACGAACATTTTTCCAAATTGGCCTTCATAGAATCAGGTAGCCCATTTAAGATTGCTTTCATTGCTCTTGTATTATACTCCTTGGCTTCTCCTTCCATCATGTTATCAGTAATCACTGATTTCCAAAATTCAATGCCTTGACTCTTTAAGAAATTCCTCATTCTTGCCTTCCATATATCAAAGTTTCCATTGAACACTGGGGCCTTCACAAATTGATTGACTTCAATTTTGATTGTTGAGGAAGACAAATATTTAGGAGGATTGGAGACTTTCTTCCTTGCTTTTCCATTTGTGTTATAATGATCAACATTCACGCTGTTAGGCTTTGAGTGAAGCTACTAGCAAACCATAGGATGCAGAGGCATGGTTGTTGGGCATGAGGGAGTTCTTTAGATTGAATGTTTATTCATAAAATATGAAAGCCATAATAGCCACGTTCACTCTCAAAGGTAAAGAAGATATTTGGTGGGAAGATGTGAAGAATGTCAAGGGAATTTATGAGGAGGAACTGACTTGGGGCGAGTTCGAGAGGCTATTTCAGAAGAATTATTTGTCATATAGGTACTATGATGTTAGAGCTAAGGAGTTTTATGAGTTGCAGATGGGCTCCATGATATATGATGAGTATACTAGTAGGTTCTTGGAGTTGTTGAGATATGTGCCTTACCTCAAGGAAAAAAATTCTAAGATCCAAAGATTCATCAGCGGATTGCCAATAACATATAGAGACCGGATTGAGTTTGATGAGCCTAGATCATTGGAGGAGGCCATTCGAAAGATAAATCATTGTTATGAGCAGAAAAAACGTAAAGTTGAGCCTAAGCATGATTTGAAAGGCAATGAGAAAGCTAAAGGAAGATGGTCACCAAAGCGAGAAAGACCGCAAGAGGCATGTGAGAAATAAAATGTGGTTCCTTACAAGAAGTTCAATGCAACTTGGAAGGGACCTAGAGGGAATAAAACTAGAGGTGATGGCAGAGCACCGTTGCAATGTTGGATATGTGGCAAGGATCATCGTAAGAGGGACTATCCGCAGTATTAGAGTGGTAGACCCCAGATTATAATGCACAGGAGGCGCAGACAGTTGGGGATGTTGGTCATATCATTCCTTGGATTTAGGCAGTTGTGGACAACAGGAAGGTAGATCATCAAGCTTCTATCATTGAGATGGATAGTAATATTTGTGATTAAGTTGCTTATATTTTGATTAATCTTAGATCTAACTATAGTTATACTAATCCTGCATAAAATCCGGATCACCTAGCCTGGTGGATAAGTGTGGTTTGAGAAAATAAATGCATGCAAAATCTTGGTTAGTGCAGTTGACTACAGGTACAAAGAAAAGATTTCATCATTGGTTAAGAGCTTGCGCATTTGAGTTAAATGGCACGTCTACAGCAGCGCACATGAACATATTGTTGTTGGGATCGTATAGTATGTTATTGGGTATGGACTGGATATATCTTCATAGGACCATGATAGATTGTTATGAAAAATCCATTGAGTGCTTGGACAACAACGGTGAACCAAGAGTCTTAAAGGGAAAGAAGAAAGGCACGTCAGTCAGGATGGTGACAACCATGCAGGCCAAGTATAGTCGCAGGAAAGGGTGTGTACTATTTGTGGTTCATATCTCTAGTGAAAAAGGTAAGGGAGTTGAGGATGAAAATGTGTTGAGAAGGTATCCAGTTCTACAATAGTTTCAGGATGTGTTTCCAACAAATATTTCAAATTTTCCACCTCACAGGGAGGTAGACTTTTATATTGAGTTGGTACTAGTGGCGACACCAGCATCAAAGGCACCTTACAGGATGAGTACATCTAAATTGGTAGGGTTAAAGTTGCAGCTGGAAGAGATGCATGGTAATGGATACATTAGGCTAAGTGTATCGCCTTAGGGCGTACCAATGTTGTTTTTGAAGAAGAAGGATGACACTCTTAGACTATGCATTGATTACAGATAGTTGAACAAAGTGACCATCAAGAAAAAGTACCCATTACCGAGGATCGATGATCTGTTTGATTAGCTGAAGGGAGCATCAATGTTCTCTAAGATCGACTTGAGATCAGGATATCATCAAGTATGCATCAAATAAGAGGACATCTACAAGACTGCATTCATGACAAGGTATGGGTATTACGAGTTTGTTGTAGTTTCATTTGGTTTGACTAATTCTCCAACTACATTTATGTGTTTGATGAATACTGTGTTGCATCCTTATCTGGACAAGTTTGTGATTGTATTCATTGATGATATCTTAGTATCTTCTAAGAATAAGGAAGAGAATGCAGAGCATTTGGCATCAGTGTTGAGGTTGTTGAGAGAGCATCAGTTGTATGCTAAGCTCAGCAAATGTAGTTTCTTTCAGATTGGGGTACATTACTTGAGACATGTTGTCTCCAAGGAGGGCATAACAGTGGATCCAGAAAAGGTAAGAGCCATCATGGAATGGGAAGCTTCTAGAAATGTAGATGAGGTGAGATATTTCATGGGATTGGCAGGCTATTACAAGAGGTTCATCGAGAACTTATCACATATTTCTTATCTGATTACATCATTGCAGAGGAAAGGTAAGAAGTTTTAATAGAAAAAGGAGAGTGAACTAGTTTTCAGTAGCTTAAGCAGTTGTTGACACTTTCTCCAGTGTTAAAGATCGCATATCTGGACAAAGAGTTTACAATGTGTACAAATTCTTGCAAGAGAGGGCTTGGTGGAGTCCTTATGCAGGACAGACAAGTAGTATGTTATGAGTCACAAAAGCTAAATGAATATGAGCAGAACTATCTGACGCATGATCTTGATCTAGCAACGATCATACATGCATTAAAGATGTGGATCCACTATATTCTTGGTAGGACATTTGTACTGATGAGAGATCATAGTGGGTTGAGGTACTTGTTTAACCAGTGGAATCTGAATGCTAGGAAAGCTAGATGGTTGGCTACGATTGACGAATTTGATTTTGAGATAAAGTACATCAAAGGTAAATAGAACAGGGTCACAAATGCTCTTAACAGGCAGATACATGTAAATCACATTGCAGTTATGAGTTCCTATGGGATGGATTTACGAGATATAATCTTGCAGGCAGGTCAACAGGATGTCAGATATATGGAGCTTAGGCACAGATTGCAGCAAAGTACAAGTACAGGTAGTGGTATAGGTACAGGTGCAGGTGTATAGGATGTGGACTATTGCCTTATGGCAGATGGATTGGTCAGGTTTAAAGACAAGATATATGTGCCATATAGTAGTGAGATCAAGAAGGTGATATTGAGGGAGGTTCATGCGAAACCATATTCAGGTCACCTATGCTATCAGAAGACGTTGACTGCAGTGAAGAGATTCTATTATTAGCCGAATCTGAGGAGGGATGTAGCAGAGTTCGTGGCTAAGTGTTTGGACTGTCAGCAAGTAAAGGCAGAGTGTAGGCATTCAGGTGGTCTACTACAACCTATTGCGATTCTGGAATGGAAATGGGAGGTCATTTCCATGGAATTTATCACAGGTTTGCTGAGGATGGTGAGACAACATGATTCTATCACGGTGGTTGTGGACAGGTTGACAAAGGTTGCACACTTCATTCCAATGAAGACTACCAACTCAGCTAGCGATGTAGCATAGGTGTTCATCAGATACATAGTCAAATTGCATGGAGTACCAAAGAAGATTGTGTCATACAAGGATGCAAAGTTCACTTCCAAGTTTTGGAAGGAATTGTTTGTAGGATTGGGCACAAATTTGGCCTTCATCATGACTTATCATCCGTAGACAGATGGACAGACTAAGAAGGGCAACATGATCTTAGAGGACATGTTGAGGATGTATGTGATGCATCAACAACGAAAATGGGAAGACTGTCTACTATTGGTTGAGTTTGCATACAAAAATGGGTATCAGGAGTCATTGGGTATGATTCCCTTCAAGGCATTGTATTAGCAGAGTTGTAATACTCCCATCAGTTGGAGGGATCCAGTTAACAGGGTGTTGAATATACTAGACATGTTGGCAGACATGGAGCAAGAAATGTAGGTTATAAAGAAGAATCTAAAGGTAGCATAGGATAGATAAAAGACTTATGCATACCAGCACAGGGTATTTTAGGAGTTTCAGGTTGGGGAGCATGTTTATTTGTGCATCAAGCCCAAGAATATCTCCTCGAGGATCATATCACATGCCAAGTTGGCACCACGAAATTGCATGCCTTTTGAGATCCTTGAGAGGATTGGACCAGTGACTTATCGACTGGCACTACCTCCAACAATGAAAGTCCATGATGTGTTTCATGTTTCATTCCTTAAAAGGTATATAAAGGATGTTGATCATGCTATTGATTGGTCTGTATTGCAAGTGGAGCAAGAAGGAAAATTTAAGTCAGAACCTCAGTGCATATTGTAGCGGAAGCAACTCATGCTCAGAAACAAAGCCATCGAGTAAGTTAAAGTGCAATGGAAGTACTTTGGGCCCGATGAAGCTACGTGGGAGATGACGGATCAGATGCAGACCATGTATCCTTCATTGTTTCTCAATTGAGGAAAAGCAGTTTTGGTTTGGTGTTTGGTATACGTTTGACATATGTTTTTAATGATGTTTTTGGTATATGCACTTATGCATATGGATGTAAATACCTCCATGAGCTAAGATATAAAGCTCCAATAAGCGGTTTGGATGTTATATGGTCATGTTATCACAGATTTTCTTTTAAGCAGGTTATTCGTTGTAAATACTGTATCGAGCTAAGTTATAAAGTTCCATGAGTAGCATGTTTGCTTTTCAATGATTTTGTTGAGGTGTAGGTGTGGTTTAACATCGAGGACGATGTTCCCAAGGGGGAGGGTTTTGTAACAAACCCGGGTAAAATATTTATGTAATAAAAGTTAATAAAGGCAAAAATAAGACCACGGTTAAGGGACACTTATTCCAAGCTGAATGTTGGGCAAAATATCCTAGTGGGCACACTAGATATGTGTTTATGGTTAAGGAAATTGGCAAAGGCAAAGGCATTAAAGAGGCAAAAAATATTTCTCACATTTATTTATGAGAATAAAGGAAATTAGGAGAAAAGGAAGGTGAAAGGTCACAAGTTGCATGTGAGGAGGAAAATGAAGAAAATAGAGGCCTCATTACTAAAAAGGATTCTGAGGATTAGTTGGTACCTTTTGTCGGTTTAGTTTTGAAGATCTCTCATTATTCTCTCTCTCACACACACTCTTGGATACTTAGAGTTTTATTGGAGCAATTCAACATTGTGCCAAGGAGGAGGAAGCAAGAAAAGAAGGACAAGAAAGGAAAGGAAAGCAAGGAAAAGCAAGATCTAGCAACTTCAACAAGAATACTTGCAGGTAACATATTGCATGCATGATTTCCTAGATGGTTTGGACATGCATAGTTTATGCATGTTGGTATTTGGTTATCTTGTTTTCGGTTGCATGGTTTTGCTGGGTTATGACAGTGGTTTTTAGCCTTACCTTTCCTTTTTCTAGATGCCATGATGTGTTGGGATTTTGATCTCAGTTTTGAGCTTTGGATTTGCCGATTGAATTTCAGAATCCGGGGCAGAGGTGGTCTTAAGGTTCATTCCCAAAGGCTTAGGAATCACTTGACCGGTTTTGGTGGGATACACAGTAAAGCCTGAGGGAGGTGTCTTAGTTTAGGGCCTAGTGATCCGATATTGGATTGCGGTAAATCTTGGTAGGTAGGAAGATGGAAAATTCCTCAAGGATAGTGATGGATATCGGATGAAATTTCCAAGTTCAGCCTAGTTTTGTGATCGAAGCACCGGTTTGGTGTGATCACGATATGGTGAGGGTGGAGGAAGTTTAGTGTATAGCTTCCCTTGGTTGTTTTTGGATTGGTTTATCCATGAGATCCCACATTCTTGCTAGGAATATGGAATGAGGGTGACTGGCTGAAGAGAGATTTGGCTCAGCCATGTCTATGGTCAGGTGGAACGTGGAAGTCCCAAAACCGGCTGGTGTTGGCTCTTTTGGGCTTGACCCAGGTTCAGCTTGTACTTCGCACCAAAAAACCCTCAGTCATCGGCCCTTTTAGCAACGACCTGCAAGCATAACGTAGTCTCACACGAGGTGGCTATGGGTGGTTGCAGAACCAAGTTTTTGCAGCTTTGAGGGACTACGAGAGGTGGATTTTACTTTGCTTTTCTATATTTTACTTAGTCTTCTAGCAGACATATAAACTATGATATCATAACATTTACTGGCAATCAATACTTCAAATCCACAGATAGAAAGAAAACATAACAATGCACATAAACACAAAATATTGCCCAAAACTTCTTCTTCTTTATTAAGATGAATCCTTTCAGTACATTCAACTTCTTGACTTGTGTTGGACAAGGTACCCCTATGTCTGAGTTTTGGTAAATAATCTGTTGAAAATCTAACCACGAGATTCAATCTAATCTTATAATGTACTAGAAAAAGATATCTAATCCCTTCTACAATTTGCGGAAACAAATCATGATCACACAATCACATAAACAAGTAAGAGAAAGAAACAATCAATCACACAACACAAGATGTATCTAGGGAAATCATGCCACATAAAACCCCGCTATCTGTATATTGTATAAAGTCAAGGATCATGAAACAATACAATGATTTCTCTCACAAGAGAACTCTTGCACTCAACCAACTGTCTCACCCTGATCTAGGCAAAATCAGACAAATACTTAGCTAATTCTTTGCCTCTGCTCAACGTGCCTTGATTCCTTGAGAAATTAAGGCCTTATTAAATAGGAAACTCCCTTAGAATAATTGTGAAATCCTTCCTATGCCTCCAATTAACTCTATAACTCACTTGTACAATTTTCTAATTATACAACTGATAGTTATCTTCCCTTTAACCTCTGTCTCAAATGGGTCTTCCTCAGAAATGGGATGCATTAACTATTTATAGTGAATTATTAGTTAACTGATTGATCACTCATTGTGAATTAAATCAGATTTAATTCACTATACCTCTAACTAGCTCATCACTTAGTCAGAACTAGTTAAACTGATTTTAACTCAATTTCTTGAGTTAACTAATTACAACTCATGCATAACTGCAATTGGACCCCCTTAAATCATGGAATCACTCTACATGCATCCTCTTTGATCCTCAACTAAACTTTCCTAAGCTAACTCAATCATTCTAACTTAGTTAACTAATACAAGTTGTTATGAGATGAAATTACAATTTCTCTTCCAATTTAATTAAGGGAAAATTAAATTAGAAGCCCCGCCTTGGGGTGATATTTCTTAGTGCCATTTCAACACTCCCTCTCAACAAGAAAGGGATTATCTGCTACTCCGATCCTATCTCTGTGGAATTTGAATTTGCTTCTTTCCGACACCTTCATTAATATGTTTGCATCCTACTCCTCCGTGGGAATGTAATCTAATGACATAATCCTCCTCTGAACACAATATCTGAGCTGGTGATAACGAATATCAATATGCTTAAACCTGTCATGGAATATTGGATTAACTGAGAGTTTGATGCAACTCTGGTTATCACAATGTATCACGCCGAATCCATCTGCTGAACAAACAAACCAAAAAGTATCTTCCTCATCCAGATGGCCTTGCATGCTGCCTAACTGGTTGCCATGTACTCTGCCTCTGCTTAAATAAGTGGAACTGATCTCTGTTTCATGTTGTACTAAGAAACTGATGTTGATCATATGACGAAGATGCCCCCTTATGTGCTCTTTCAGTTGGATGGACTCCCTACCCAATCTGCATCGGTGAAGCCTTGAAGCTTCACTCCATCTATCCATCTGTACCATAATCCATACTCTGTAGTGCCCCTGATATATCTCAACACATGCTTATGTGCCTTCCAAAAGAGCTTGGTCGGCTTAACCGTAACTTGGCTCAGCTGCTTAACTGCGTAGCATATGTTAGGTTGTGTGTTCACCAAATACATAAGTGAACCCACCAGCTGCCTGTAAATAGTAGCATCCACTACTTTACCTGAAATGGCATCCTCCTTCCTCCAGTTTCCTATAAGAGGAGTCTCCATGGGCTTGCTTCCCTCCATGTGGAACTTCCTCAGAATATCCTTGGCATACTTGCCTTGAGATATAAATAGTTCCCCATCTCTTTGCCGTATTTCCAATCCAAGGAAATAGTGCAAGTTTTCCTTCATCTCAAATTCTACTGCAAGATCATCTTTGCAAGATTTTATGAGCCGCTCATCACCTATCAGTATTAAATCATCAACATAAAGTACAATAATTAAAAACTTACCATCACCCACAATATGATATAGGTTTGCATCCGCTTCACTCTTGGTGAAGCCCAACCCAGTGAAATAGTTGTCAATCCTAGTGTACCAAGCACGAGGTGCTTGCATCAGCCCATACAGTGCTCTCTTGAGTCTACACGTGTCTCCCTAAATAAGTCTCAAAAGCTTCCCGCTGCTCAATGTACACTTCTTCCTCAATAAATCCATTGAGAAAGGTTGTCTTTACATCCATTTGATGTATCTACCATCCCATCTGCGCTGAGAGTGCAAGGATGTATCTAATGGATGAGTACCTTGTGACTAGTGCAAAAGTCTCATCATAGTCAATGTTGAGATTCAACTATAAAATTTCAGCACCCACGCCTAGTGCATTAAGCACCTACACTAGGATGGGGCCTACAATGCTATTTTTGGTGCATGTCTATTTTAGTTATCCCTTAATTAAGATAGACAATAAAATGTAATCTAGTCTCAAAAACAACTTGTAATAGGTAACAGAGAGTGATAAACTCAGTTAGCTAGTGGATTTCGAGTTAGAGGTAGTTGGTGAGGCATGCAGAGTAATTCTAGTTGTAACAAAGTTCAAGGTGCAGCGGTGCATTAGTTAATGCAGGTTGTAATCAGTTTAACTCAATTAAGTGAGTTAAAATCAGTTGTGCTAGTTGTAACTGCTTGATACACTATTGAGAGATCAAGTGAATTAAGTATTATTTAATTCACAATTAGTGATCTCACATGCAACTGAGGATTTACTATTATTAGTTGCATGCATGTTAGATCCAGTGGAGACCTAGTTGAGATCTAGGTGAAAGGGAAGTTGGATATCAGTTGTAGGATTATTGGGTTGCACCCATGCAACAAAACACCCATTGGAGTGTCCACGATACTTGCACAGTTAAGGAAGGCCAAAATTCCTATCTTTTCGGGATTGCATTCATTAGGTATTGCACAAGCAAGGCAGTCTATTTGGAGGTAGTAAATTGGCTAAGTATTGGTCAGTTTTTGGTATGACAGTGTGAGACAATTAGCTGAGTACTGGAGGGCTCTTGCGAGAAGAGTTTTTTTGTATGTAATTGTTTCATGATCCATGTTGAATATACAATAGAGGATAGTGGGGTTTTGAGCAGCAAGCTTTCCTCGGGAAATTATCTATGTTGTGTTTGATTTGATTCTTCTTTACTTCATGTGATTGGCGATTGTGTTTTTAATTCCGCAAAATATTTGTAGAAGCGATTTAGTATTTAACTTTAGTACATTGTTATATCGAGTGAATCCAAGATATACATGCATGTTGTATAATTTATACATGGTATCAAAGCACAGGAAATCACAATTGTGAAGGAGGAGTTGAGTTTGTGACTGGATAGAATTCGAATTTACAAACATAATTTCTTGGTGCTACAACTGATTCAGGATCAAAATGGATTTCAATAGCTTGAGGTTGGAGTATGCACTCGAGGGCAGCTCAAACTATATTTCTTGGAAGGACAGGATGGAGGTAGTACTTGAAGAAAATGGCTTGAAGGAATTCATTGACAATGATGTTCCTAAACCCGTTGTGACAGATGTTGCAAATATTGATGCATGGCAAAAGAAAGTGGCAAAGGCGAGGAGGATCCTATTGAAAAGAGTACAAGACCACATTGTCTCAAGCCTCCATGGGAAATCCACACCATATGCAATGTGGAAGGCTTTGACGGATCTATTCCAGAGCAGCAACGACCATAGGAAAATGGCACTCAAAGATAAACTCAGGAAGATCAAGATGGAGAAGGGCGACTCCATACCAAAATATCTAACAAAGTTTGCCCAATGTCGGGATGAAATGGGGAGTGTTGGTATAATAGTCGTTGATGATGATTTGGTGAGTTTGGCTTTCCTAGTACTTCCCAAGAGTTGGCATAGTTATAAAGACTTTGTCAATTGGAAGGGAAAAATTTCCAAATTGGGAACGACTGTAGTCGAATTTGGTGTAGGAGGAGTTCATACGGAACACCAGAGATGGATCTTCATCTAAGAATGAAGTTGAAGAAGATTATGCTTTGGCTACCAAGGCGAAGAAGGGGAAGGGGAAGAAATTCCATTCCAAATATGAGTCTAAGAATGGGAAGAAGCAGGACATGTCCAAGGTGAAGTGTTTTCACTGTCACGAGCATGGGCATTTTACTACTAACTCTCCACAAAAGAAGAAGAACAAGAAGGCTGGAGGATCTGCAGCTGGTGAGGCTCTTGCCTCACAATTTGAGCTAGACTTCTCATTGATCACATGCATGATGTCAAGTGCATTGGGATTTGTGTGGTATTTGGATAGTGGCGCTTCGTTTCACGTGACAGGAGACAAGGAACTTTTCAATGACTTGGAGGAGAAGGATCTGTGGATGCATATTGAAATGGGCGATGACGTGCGGCATAGTACTACCGGGATTGGTACCATTACCTCCCAGAGGAATTCAGGTAAACCCTTTCAATGAAAATATGTAATGCGTGTACCAAGTTTGAAGAAAAATTTAGTCTTAGTCGCAATGTTGGAGGATAGAGGCTATGATGTTGTTTTTAGTGAAGGAAAATATTTCTTGCGACATAAAACAACAGGAAAAGCCAAGAGGATATGGATTTGAGTTAAGAATCTCTACAAGCTGGAGGTATATGGCTGCGCAGCAATGATGGGCAAGGTAGATCAAGTGGTGAGTCGGGATGATGGCGAATTATGGCACATAATATTGGGTCATCTTCACCATGGAGCCTTGAAAGTCATGCAACAGATTTCTACTGGTCTTCCTATGGGTACACTTGTGTAGTTAGACACATGCAAGGGATGTACTATGGGAAAATATGTAAAGGCCACCTTTCATGAGAAGGATAACCGAGCTTTGGAGATCCTTGAGAGAGTTCACACATATGTGTGTGGACCATTATCTGTTGATTCGACAACAAAACATAAGTATCATGTAATATTTGTTGATGAATTTTCTCGTAAGTGCTAGATATTCTTCATGCAGAAGAAAGATCAGACATTCTCTAAGTTTATTGAGTTTAATGCACTGGTGGAGAAAGAGTCGGGGAAGCAAGTGTAGGCTCTTAGGAGCGATAATGGTGGAGAACACATCTCTAACGAATTCAAGAACTCTTGTAGCAAAGAAGGAATTCAAAGAGAACTGATAGCACCTCATAACCCACAACAGAATGGGGTTGCAAAAAGAAATAACAAAACGATCGTGGGTGCAGCAAGAGCGATGTTGCATGATCAAGGCCTATCGATGCCTCTGTGGGCAGAAGCATGCAACATTGCAGTATTTGTGCAAAACTGTTGTCATCATAGGATACTTGGCATGAGTACACCTGAAGAGGATTTCATTGGTAAGAAACCTGATGTTTCACACTTTAATATTGTTGGCTCATCTGTTTATGTGCATGTGACCAAGGACACCAGGAAGAAGCTGGAACCGACAACTGAGATCAGGATTTTTGTGGGGTACACTGAAACACCCCATAATTATCGTGTGTATTTTCCAAACAAAAGAATGAATGTTGTGTGACAGGATATAAAATTTGATGAGGAGAAAGCCATGCGGTTGTCCCTTGAGAGGGAGTTGGACTTACATGCAAAGGAGGAACTGTTGGTTCCCAAGGATGATCCGCAAGATGTGGATCAACCAAATGCGGAGGATCATGGAGTGGAGGAAAAAACTCATGCAGAGCCATCCATCATAAATGGTAGAAGGCGCACCACAGAAGCTGATAGATCGAGACTTGATGCTGCGAAGAATGTAGGAGCCCCTACTTCACAATGTAGACAGAGACAATATGTTAACCGATTCACTGGATACATGGATATTATGAGAAAATGTATTGTGATTGAACCATCTTCCTTTCAGGAAGCAGTGCAGCAACCAACTTGGGTTGATGCAATGGTGGAGGAGTATGACTCCATTGTCAATAACAGTGCATGGGAGATTGTCCCAAGACCGATCGACAAATCAGTGGTTGGATCGAGATGGATCTACAAGGTAAAGAAAGTTGCTGATGGGAGTGTGGAGAAATACAAGGCTAGATTTGTGGCCCGAGCATTCTCATAGATCGAGGGGGTAGATTATAATGAGACTTTTGCACCTGTTGCAAGGTACTCTTCCATAAGTTCCATCCTTGCACTCTCAGCGCAGATGGGTTGGCACATTCATCAGATGGATGTGAAAATTGCGTTTCTCAATGGGATCATTGAGGAAGAGGTGTACATAGAGCAGCCTGAAGGTTTCGAGATCTTCAATAGTGAGTCGCATGTGTGCTGACTCAAAAGAGCACAGTATGGGCTGAAGCAAGCACCCCGTGCTTGGTACAATCAGATACACAACTATTTCATTGGACTGGGATTCACTAAAAGTGAAGCAGATGCAAAATTGTACCAGATTGTGGTTGATGGTAAGCTATTGATTATTGTTTTGTATGTTGATGATTTAATTTTGACCGGTGATGAGCAGTTGATACACTCATGCAAGGAGGATCTTGCAAGGGAGTTCGAAATGAAGGACATGGGACTCCTTCATTATTTTCTTGGATTGGAAATATGGCAGTAGGATGGTGAAATTTTTGTGTCTCAAGGCAAGTATGCAAAGGAGACATTGGATAAGTTTCACATGGAGAGCTGCAAACCCATGGATACTCCTCTTACAGGAAATTGGAGGAAAGAGGATGCTACTTCTGGAGAGGTAGTGGATGCTACTATCTACAGGCAGTTAGTTGGTTCACTGATGTATCTAGTGAAAACCAGACCAAACATTTTCTACACAGTTAACCAACTGATTCAAGCTATGGTTAAGCCTACCAAGCTCTTTTGGAAGGCATGGAAGCATGTCTAGAGATACATGAGGGGCACATCAGAGTATGGTTTATGGTACAAAAGGATAGAGGGAGTGAAGCTTCAAGGCTTCACAGATGTAGATTGGGCGAGAAGTCCATCAGACAGAAAGAGAACATCAAGAGGGATCTTCAACATAGGATCGACAACAATTTCCTGGTACAGTAGGAAACAACGATCTGTGGCACTCAGTTCAACGAAAGTGGAATACATGGCAACAAGTCAAGCTGCATGTGAGGCTATCTGGATGAGAAAGATCTTTCTTGGTTTGTTTGGTTCTCAGACGGATCCGACAGTGATACATTGTGATAATCAGAGTTGCATTAAATTCTCGATTAATCTTGTGTTTCATGATAGGTCCAAGCACATAGATATCGGTACCATCATCTCAGAGATTGTGTGCAGAGAAGAATAATGTTACTTCAGTACATTCCCACGAAAGATCAGGATGCAGATATTCTGACGAAGGTGCTCACCAGGAGAAAATTTGAATACCATAGAGACATGATCGGGGTGAAGTATAATCCCTTTCTTGTTGTGAGGGATAGTTGAGATTCAACAAGAAAGTTTAAGCACCCACGCCTAGTGCATTAAGCACTTACACTAGGGTGGGGCCCACAGTGTTATTTTTGGTGCATGTCTATTTTAGTTATCCCCTAATTAAGATGGATAATAAAATGTAATCTAGTCTCAAAAACAACTTGTAACAGTTAATTGAGAGTGATAAACTCAGTTAGCTAGTGGATTTCGAGTTAGAGGTAGTTGGTGAGGCATGTAGAGTAATTCTAGTTGTAACAGAGTTTGAAGTGCAATGGTGCATTAGTTAATGTAGGTTGTAATTAGTTTAACTCAGTTACGTGAGTTAAACTCAGTTGTGCTAGTTATAAATGTTTGATACGCTAGTGAGAGATAAGGTGAATTAAATATTAATTAATTCACAATCAACGATCTCACATGCAACTGAGGATTTACTATTATTCGCTGCATGCATGTCAAATCCAGTGGAGACCCAGTTGAGATCTAGGTGAAAGAGAAGTTGACTATCAGTTGTAGGATTATTGGGTTGCACTCATGCAACCAAACACCCATTGGAGTGCCCATGGTACTTGTGCAGTCAAGGAAGGCCAAATTCCTATATTTTAAGCATTGCATTCATTAGGGATTGCGCAAGCAAGGCAGGCTATCTGGAGGCCGTAAATTGGCTAAGTATTGGTTAGTTTTTGGTATAACAGTGTGAGACAATTAGCTGAGTATTGGAGGGCTCTTGTGAGAAGATTTTTTTTGTATGTAATTGTTTCATGATCTATGCTGAATATACAAAAGAGGATGGTGGGGTTTTTAGCAGCAAGCTTTCCCCGAGAAATTATCCATGTTGTGTTTGATTTGGTTCTTCTTTACTTCATGTGATTGACGATTGTGTTTTTAATTCCGCAAAATATTTGTAAAAGTGATTCAGTATTTAAATTTAGTACATTGTTAGATCAGGTGAATCCAATATATGCATGCATGTTGTATAATTTCTATAGTCAATCCCCTCCACCTAAGAGAACCCTATGGCCACAAATCTAGCCTTGTGTTTCTCCACACTTCCATATGTTGTATGCTTTACCTTGTAGACCCATCTGGATCCTACCACAAACTTCCCCACTAGTCTTGGGACAACTTCCCATGCACTATTCCTGATAATGGATTCATACTCCTCAACCATGGAATCAACCCGCATTGGTTGCTGCATTTCTTCCTTGAAAGAGGATAGTTCTATATCAATACGTTCGCTCATAAGAGCCATGTATCCAGTGTACCACTCTGGGGACCTACTTTACCTGCGATGTGATGTGGGTGCTCCCATATTATCTCTCACAGCCAACAATAATTTGTCAGCCACTCTGGTATGCTTCCTTCCATCTCTGGTGGATGGCTCTGCATGAGTGGTTTCTACCACTCCCCGTTCCTCTACTTGTGGCTGCTCCACATCTCGAGGTTCATCCTTTGGAGCTAAGAGCTTTTCAACTACTTGCAACTCAACCTCCCTCTCAAGGGAAAATTACATGGCTTTGTCTTCATCAAAAATCACATCTCTTCTGACCACTGTCATCCAATGTGTTGGAAAGTACACCCAATAGTTATGACGTGTATCAATGTACCCCAAAAATATCTCCAACTCTATTGTTGGCTCAAGCTTCTTCTTGACATCTTTGGTCACGTGGCAATAGAACGATGAGCCAAAAAATTTAAAGTATCAAACATCTTATTTCTTGCCTGAAAAATCCTCCTCTGGTGTAATCATCCCAAGTATTCGACGAGGACTTATATTATGGACAAACACTGTTGTATTACATGCCTATGCCCATAGATGTAGTGGTAGGCCCTGATCATGCAACATAGCTTGTGTTGCTCCCACAATATTTATGCTATTTCTCTCTGTAACCCCATTTTGTTGTGGGTTATGAGGTGCAATCAATTCTCTTCGAATTCCTTCTTAGGCACATAAGTTTTTGAATTCATTAGAGATGTATTCTCCACCATTATCACTTCTCAAATGCTTCACCTTCTTCCCTGTATCTTTCTCGACAAGTGCCTTAAACTCACAAAACATGGAGAATGTCTAATATTTATTCTGCATGAAGAATCCAACACTTTCTTCAAAAATCATCAACAAAAGTCATATAATACATGTGCTTTGTTGTGGAAGCTGTTGAGAATGGTCCACACATGTCTGAGTGAACTCTCTCAAGGATTATTGCTACTCGGATTTCCTTATCGTGAAAGTGGCCTTTGTATACTTCCCCATAGTACACCCTTTTCATGTGTCTCTCTATGCAAGTGCGCCCTTTGGAAGCCTTGTATAAATCTGTTGCATGATCCTTAAAGCACTGTGGTGAAGATGGCCCAACCTCATGTGCCATAACTCACTGATGTCTTGGCTCACCACCTTCTCTGCTTTACTGCTCAATGTTGCACAATCATCCACTTCAAATTTGTAGAGGTTCTTCACTCGAATCCTAATATTTTTCACCTGTCTCGTGGCTTTGTGACGAAGGAACACCTTTCCTTCACTAAAAATAACATCATATCCATGATATTTCAACATAGCAACATAAACCAAATTATTCTTTAAATGAGGTACATGCATGGCATATTTTTGTGTAAGGGGCTTACCTGAATCTCTATGGAAAGTGACTGTAGCAATCTCAGTATTTTTGTACCTCCCGTCATCACCCATATTGATGTGCATTTGGAGATCCTTCTCCTCCAAGCCGCTGAAGAATTATTTGTTGCAAGTCATTTGGAATGAGGCTCCACTATCGAAGTACCACACATATTCAAACACCGATGACACCATGCATGTAATGAGGGTGAAGTACAACACAAATTGCTGCTCCTCCTGAGTCTTTCTTATTGTTCTTCTTGTGGGGAAAATTTGTGGCATAGTTTCCATGCTCATGACAATTGAAACATTTCAACTTTGACAAGTCGTGCTTCTTGCCTTCTTTAATCGTCTCAGATTTGGAATGGGATGCTTTCCCTTTTCCTTTCTTTGCCTTGCCAGCCAAGGAACAATTTTCCTCATCATCAGTCTTTGATGAGGATCCATCTCTGGTGCTATGTCGAATTTATTCTTGTGTCAAATCTGACCATAGTTGCTTCCAATCTATAAACTTCTCCCTCCCATTAACAGATTCCTGGTAGCTATGCTAGCTCTTGGGCACAAAAGAGCAGTCTCACCAAATCATCTGTGGCAACAATGACCCCAACACTTCCAAGCTCATCTCGACATTGATTGACTTTGGTCATGTATTTATGGATCGTGTCACCCTTTTCCATTTTGATTTTCCTGAGCTTGTCTTTCAATGCCAGCTTCCCGTGGTCGCTGCTATTCTGATACAGATCTGTCAAGGCTTTCCACATTGCATATGGAGTCACCTTACCGTGGAGGCTCAAGGAAATATGGCATTGAAATCCCTCTAACAAGACCCTTCTCACTTTCGCAACATTATTCTTCCATGCATTAAGAGGCTGAGCATCTGCTATTGTGAGCTGCGAGACATAAAAATCCATGAAAGCCTTTAGTCTGTTTTCCTTAAGCATTGCCTCCATCCTTTCCTTCCATGCAATTTAATTCGAATTTCCCTCGAGTGCATATTCAAGTCTTAAACCATTGAAAGACATCTTGATCTGCCGCTGGATACTGAAGAATAAATTTTCAAATTCGAACATGATAAAAACAAACTTTGTTCTTCTCTTCTTATTGTGATTATTGGTGCTCTGATACCATGTAGAAAATATAACCATGGGATTCAATCTGATCTTATCATGTACTAAAACAAGATATTGAATCCCTTCTACAAATTGCGGAAACAAAACACAATCGCACAATCACATAAACAAGTAAGAGAAAGAAACAATCAATCACACAACACAAAATGTATCTGGGGAAAGCATGCCACCTAAAACCCCACTATCTGTATATTGTATAAAGTCAAGGATCATGAAACAAAACAATGCTTTCTCTCATAAGAAAACTCCTGCACTTTGCCATCTGTCTCACCCTAATCTAGGCAAAATCAGACAAATACTTAGCCAATTCTCTACCTTTACTCAGACTGCCTTTCTCATGCATTCCTTGAGAAATTAAAGCCCTATTAAATAGGAAAATCCCTTGGAATAATTGCGATATCCTTCCCAGGCCTCCAACTGACTCTATAACTCACCTGTACAATTTTCTAATTATACAACTGATAGTTATCTTCCCTTTAACCTCTGTCTCAACCGGGTCTTCCTCATAAGTGACATGCAACAACTATTTATAGCAAATTATCAGTTAACTAATTGATCACTCATCGTGAATTAAATCAGATTTAATTCACTCGACCTCTCACTAGCTCATCACTCAGTTAGAACTAGTTAAACTGATTTTAACTCAATTTCTTGGGTTAAGTAATTACAACTCATGCATAACTGCAACTGGACCCCCTTAAATCATGGAATCACTCTACATGCATCCTCTCTGACTCTCAACTCAAATTTCCTAAGCTAACTTAGTCATTCTGACCTAGTTAACTAATACAAGTTGTTACGAGATGAAATTACAATTTCTCTTCCAATTTAATTAAGGGAAAATTAAATTAGAAGCCCCGCTTTGGGGTGCCATTTCAACAGAATCCATATTTTGAGGAGACGAGCGCGCTACACGCAATTTTCTAAGAGTCATAAGGGGTTTGGGGTGGGTTAAAGACCCTTATTTTGTAAAGGGATGGGAATATTTTGGATACTTTGAGCTCCGCCCATGGTTTTCGGACCGTGGTATTGTAAAAGGAAAAGCTATATAATGAGTCTAGGGATATATCTTAGATATCATAGAATGCATATGGATGTCATTCTAGGTCTAAATTAAGTCTATATTTTGTTGTTTTGTGCGAAAGGGAAGGCTCCTGCAGTTGTGTGTGTGGAGACCTTAGGAAGTATGCAGCTCAGTGCGCAGATCCCTGCAACTGCGTGCGCAGGGAAAGAAGTGTTGTATTGAGAATATTTGAGATAATAAAGGAAGACTTTGAGGACATATTTGAGTACCTTACTTGTATGATTGCATTATCTATGTTTTGTGATTATCTGTGATAGATCAAGGTTTATTTGTGATTGCACCACGAAGACTTGAATATAGTTTATTATGATGATTAATGCATGTTAAAGTAGAAAATCACAGTCTGCAAAATAGTTAAGTAGATTTGTTGAACAACGTTTGTATATTTGTCACATTGGTTCTATGAAGCTTTGAATAAGCCATTTAAGAAGATAAGCCATGAAGCCACACTCCATAGTCCTTCTCAATGCAGAAACCTGGTTCTAGCATCCCCTAATATTGCCTCGGGTGAGACTTCGGTTTGTGCAACAGATCGTTGCTAAAAGGGCCAGTAATAGGGATTTTATTGGCTCACGCAACCATATCTGAACCTGGGTCTAGGCTCCCTCAAGCCAACAAATGGTTCCATTTTTGGGACTGAGATATGAAGACTGAGAGATATGTGGATGTCGCATCCGACGAGAAAATAAATTCAAGATTGGGTATCTCTGAAAGAGTGAGAATTTTCCGTACAAGAAAACATAAATCTATGCCTCTCAACTAAGAAGTGGTTGCAGAAATATATTTTCACAGATCAACACGAGTTATTTTTCTCATCATTTTCTAACGAGTTGCATGAGTGGCTATTAAGACTAGCTGAGAATAAGTCTTTTTTTAAGCACGACGAGCCTACTACATAGAACCTAGAGCTGGTTAAGCAAATCAAGGAGGTTGATAACAAGATCTGAAGGGTTTTTTATTATTGGATCGATAGTATTCTTGCAGGCTTTATTACTGATTTTGTGATTGATACATGCATGTTCTACAACGAAGTGAAGCGCACTTGATCAGGTGCTCAAAATTATGCTAAAAAATGAAAGTTGTTGGAATGGTGTGGAACCTAAATAATTGCGTAGATCTCGTTGTTCTGAATCTGATGCAATTTA
Source organism: Pinus albicaulis (assembly GCA_034641835.2). Classification (NCBI taxonomy): domain Eukaryota; kingdom Viridiplantae; phylum Streptophyta; class Pinopsida; order Pinales; family Pinaceae; genus Pinus; species Pinus albicaulis. The sequence continues at coordinate 433,132,670 of CM076572.1, forward strand.
CTTCATGGAAAACTGACACTGTATGCTCCCATAAATGCATTCTGTCCACTTTTTCAAACATGAAAATTTTTGGAAAAAAAATGCAGGGACAATCCATTCAGTAGTCCGTACTGCTAACTAGGCATGCCCATGTGGCAGGTTGACTGGTCAACATATTTCCTCGGCGAATGAGGTTGTGCCAAGTGGCACATTTTCATTTACTTGAATTGACGTGTTTTGATTGGGGGTTATGGAGGCCAATCATAGACTGCCACGTGGCCCAACTAGGGGCCTCCATGTGGCAGCCTGAGGGCCACCAAAATTATGGTTATAATCCGAGCGAAGCGGTCAGGGGTTGAACCCGTGACCTCCATGCATCCAACACAAGCCTTTACAACTGCGCCATCATAATGAGTCATAATAGACTATGGCGTTGACATAGTTTTGATTCGATATGGTTTTCGGCATGGGGGAGGGGGCTAGGGTCTAGTCCCAACCCTAGTCATCGCCTGGGGGTGGGACCATGGGAGGGAGGCTAGCCCCGCCCCCACTGACCATAACCATAACATAACCGTCGTGGGGAACCATGCCATGTGACGCCACGAGACTGTCATTGTAATCGTCGAGATGCCAAATCGCTTTGCAAGTCGTGACATGTGACCACTACAGTGGTAACCGTTGGTGGTTAGTTAACCGCTTGCAATTTTTTATTAAAAAATTAACTAATTTAATCCGGTGGCTTATGGTTGTTAATTTGGGTTTAAGGTGTCATTAGGAATTTAAGCACTTCAAAAAATTTGCCCAGAATTTGGGCAATTTAGCGCTCGATTAGCAAATTTTGGGGAAAAATTGTAGGATGGTGCCGAATTTGGTAGAGCTTGTGGTGCGGTTAGTGCCAAAAACTTGGGGAAGCCATAGCTAATTTAGTTTTTGACCAAATTTGAGGTAGAAAGATGCTACACATGCAGTTTTGGGCATTTTGGATCCATTTGAACAAGTTTCAGAGTTGTTTGAGCATTGTAAACATATGTAATCACACTTTTGAGCATAATAGGAGGGTTGCAAGCCATTGGAAGCTGGACCAAGGAGACATAGCCCAGGAGGGGTGAAATCCTTCATCATGTGTTGTTGTGTTACTGTTTATGGTGATGTTCATGTCTATTAGATGTTTTTGTTCAGTGTTTTGTTTATGTTAATTTGCTCAAGAAATTCACATAAAAACACATAAAATACTCATTGTTAACTTGAATTAACCTCATAATCCTAAAGCACTTTGTTTGTATTCTAACAAGGAATTGAGCACAACAGAACTAATTTTCCCATTCAGATCAAGTTGGTATCAGAGCACTAAGTTTACTTGTGCAAGGAGGATTTAATTGTTTTGCAAATGTTTAAATTCTTACAAGGTTGAAGCTCAAGAGAGGAGAAGGCAAGCTTGTGGGTGCAGGTTCTCTAGTTGGAGAAAGGAGAAGGAGGGCATAATTGCCACAATATCCACCACAAGATTCACCTCATGTTGTACTTGAGGCTTCAGTAAGAATGTCTCACGAAGGAGGAAATGATAACATGACAGAGGATGAGAAGGCTTTTGGGAAGGATTTCTTTGACATGTTAGAGATGGTGAAAGTCCTCTATGAAGAGAGGAATACAAGGTTGCAAGGTGAAAGCTCTAGGCCTCCAAGAGGAGAGGGTTCTCCAGGAGGAGGAGATGATGGAAATGGAGATAAGCCACCATCTACCCCACCATCATCCTCACCACCATCTTCACCTTCACCTTCATCCTCTTCCACTACTACAACCCTTACTCATACTCATTAACATACATCAAAAGGAATTGGTAAAACACCCTCGTTAAAACTTGATATTAAATTTGAGTTGCCTATGTATAGTGGTGAAGTGAATTCAGAGAATCTTGACAATTGGGTTCGTCAGTTGGAGGTCTACTGCAGGATTCAAAATCTTCAAGATGATGACACAAAGATTCAACTAGCTTCCTTGAGACTGGAGGGTGCAACACTAGTATGGTGGGAAGCCAAGACACAAGATGAGATAAAAAAACATGGCAATATCTCAATATCTTGGTCTAATTTCAATGCTGCAATTAAAATACAATTTTACCCTTTAGCATATATGTAGAAAGTCATCATGAATTGGCATAACTTTAGGCAACTTAAAGCTCAAATTGTGCAAGATTACACCCAAGAAGTTAGAAGAAGAGCTCTTATGTTAGGTGTTGATTTGCATTCACAAGACACGTTGCTGAAGTATATAGGGGGTTTACATAGCTACCTAAGGCATACTATCCTTATGTTCAATCCCACTAGTATAGATGAGGTTTGTGTTCAAGCCACTGACCTTGAGGCAAGAGGGAAAAATATTCCAGAAGAGGGTAAAACGAAGCCATTTAAGGGTGGAGAGAAAGGAAAGGGTTTCAAAGGAAAATGAAAGAAAAATTCATCCATTAAAAAGAAAGGAGAGAAAATGACATGCATACTTTTTTCCAAAGAGGGTCACGATGAAGACCATTGTTGGAAGCTTCATCCAGAGATGAGGCCCAAGAAATTCAACAAGGGGAAACAAAAACAATTGCAACCACTAAATAGGATTTGGGATTCGATTCAGGTGATGAAACTAAAATTACAACCATGGTTATGAAAGAAAAAGAATCCATAGCTAGCACTAGTTCATCAAATTGTCACACTAGTACTCTAAATGAAGAAACAAGGATTGAATTATTTCATGTGAGGGTTATTTCAAAACGTACAAAAATTGACACACTATTTGATAGCGGGTCTTAAGCAAATTTGACATCTGAAGACTTAGCCAAGAAAATTAATCTTAAACCATTCCACATCACAAACCATATCCATTGGGTTGGATATGAAAGAACACAAATTTACAGGTTACAAGAAAGGTATTCTTCGGTTTGCAATCACAACAAACTTCATTGACTTAGTTGAATTAGATGTTGTACCGCTTGATATTTCAGGAATTGTTTTGGGTAGTCCTTACCTCTATGATACAAAAGCCATCTTCTATCGCCATGAAAATGAGTACCACTTGTTTAAAGATGGTGTGGAGTATATTATGAGAGCTCATCACAAGAAACTAAATCTTTCATTAGTTAATGCAGGACAAATGAAAAGACTAGTGAATTCAAGCAAGAATTTTGTGCTTCTTATGATTAAACCAAAGAATGATGTTGATTATGAAGCATTCTAAGGTTTTTATCCAAAGTTGAAATCTGGTTTGATTAAATTTGTTAATTAAAATAATGAGATGTTTCAGGAACCAAATGGATTACCTCCCAAGAGGGGAATCCAACATGAAATACAATTGTAGCAAAATTGTCCTTCCTAAGATTGGCATGTATAGGATGTTGGTGATGGAGAGTGTTGAAATAAAAAATAAAATTCAAGGGTTGTTGGACAAAGGGATCATCCGACCAAGTACTTCGCCATGCAGGTCACCTATTGTGTTGGTGCCAAAGAAGGATGGAACATGACACATATGTGTAGAGTTTCATGCATTGAACAAAATTACGATAAAGAACCATTATCTACTTCCTAGAATATATGATTTACTTGATCAATTGAAAGATGCAAATTATTTTACTAAGTTGGACTTAAGGAATGGTTACCATCCAATTAGAATTGTTGAAGGTGACATTTGGAAGAGAACATTCAAATTAAAGCAAGGTTTGTTTGAATGGCTAGTTATACCTTTTGGTTTATGTAATGCTCCTACTACCTTCATGCGTGTGATGAATGACATGTTGAGGCCATTTCTTGATGATTTTGTCATAGTTTACATGGATGATATCTTGATTTTCAATAAATCACTTGATGAACATGTCATGCATGTAAGAAAAGTACTTGATGTCTTAAGGAAATAACAATTGTTTTTGAAGATGTCAAAATGCGAGTTTGGTAAAACTTCTTTGGTGTACTTGGGGCATATTGTTGGAGAAGGTGAGTTGAAGATAGACCTCTCTAGGGTTGAGGTCATTGTGAATTGGACAATGCCCAAGACATTCACTGAGGTAAAAATCTTATTGGGAGCAACCCAATACTGGAGGAATTTTATTGCTAACTTCTCTTCCATCACAACTCCATTGCATGCATTGAATAGTGTGAAAAATGTCTTAAGTTGGGGAGGCAAGCAACAAAAATAACTCGATGCTTTGAAAGAGAAGATTAGTTCAACCCCAGTACTTGCAATACTGGACTTGATACAGCCCTTTGAGATTCAAATTGATGCAAGTGACTATGCCATGGGCACAATCCTTATGCAACATGGTAAGCCCATTTCATTTCATTAAAAAACTTTCAATGGTACAGTGATTAGCTATCCTACTTATGACAAGGAGCTTTATGCATTGGTTCAAAGTTTGAAAAATTAGAAACACTACTTGATGGGAAAGGAAACCATCATACACACCGACAACCAACCATTTCAATACTTGCAATCAAAAACTAAGTTTCAACAATCAAGGCACTTTCGATGGATGGGTTTCCTACATCAATTCCATTTGGTCATCGGGTATAGGAAATGTATATAAAACAAGGTCGTTGATATGCTTTCTAGGCCTATTGTTAGTGCAACTACTTTACTCAAGCATAATTATGTTTTGCATGAAAGTTATGTTGAGCAATATGCATATGATAATGACTTTCAAGATGTTTATGCTAACTCGAGTGAAGGAAACCAAGTAGAGGAATTGGATTACCATGTCCATAATAACTTGTTGTATCAATTGGGGAAGCTTTGCATTCCACACGGGGAGAAAGTGAATATCATAAGGGAAGCACACACTTCTCTTATTGCTAGAAATTTCGATGTAAGCAAAACAATGTCACATCTTCAAAGGTATTGTTATTGGACTCATATGCTTGAAAGTGTGTCATGTTTCGTTAAAGGTTTTTCATTGTGTGCAGTCAGTAAGCCCAGCAACATGAAGTTAGGAATGTACACACCACTTCTTGTACCTTCATGTCCATGGGAGAGTGTTTCTATGGATTTTGTAGGAGGTCTTCCATTGTCAAAAAGAGGTCATGATTATTTGTATGTAGTTGTGGATAGGTTCATCAAGATGTTTATATTAATGCCATGTAAAAAGAAAATCACAACGGAACAAACAACTCAACTATTTTTTCAGCATGTTTGGGTTTATTTTGGGTTGCCCACATCCATTGTTAGTGATCGAAATTCTCGATTTGTTGGGAATTTTTGGTCAAGTTTGTGGGACTTGATGGATACCAAGTTGAAAAAGAGTACAACCTTTCATCCACAAACATATGGTAAAACCGAAGTGGTTAATAGAAATGTTATCACTAAGTTGGTATAGATGGGCTGCTCCACTAGACAACCAAGAGTAACTCTTTCAAACCATCTTTTGACTGAAAATTAGCCTTTGCAGCTTGAGAGGGCTCTCTCAAAAAGTAACTACGATTTGTTCAATTACGATTCAATCAGGTGGCTAACTCTGCAATAGTGCCTTGAATGTGTTTGTATGCAAGTGAAAAATGTATAGGGTTTACTACCATTGGGCTTATGGAGGCAGTATTAGGAAATTGAGTGACATGGTTCTCCTTGTGGAAGTTGAGGCATGTAAGTGTTTCAATGAAAGGACAACACACACATATATACAATACCTTAATGTTCCAAGGAAGTCAGAGCATGATGTACATGAATTCTGAGTAATTAAACATCAATATACTGAAAGAAAAATAATAATATACATAGGATAAATGCTCATGAAACACCAAATGAATCTCAGGTGAAGAAGAAAGACACAGTCACTGTATATTACTGATCATAAAAACTTTACAATAGCATTAGTGTAGAATAACATGCTCCAACTATGTATTCTTCAAAGTTCTGCCTATTAATAGGCTTTATTCACCTTACATTGGATCTGCCCACATGGCTATATCATCGAACTACTTGTGTTGACACCTATATTAAAAAGAAACTAGATACCTGGGAATGAAAAAGACACCTAATGACTTTATCACTTAGAGACCTATTAGGACTCTTATTTTCATTTATTACATCTACTAACTGGAAAGACAAGCTATTTACATCGAGGATGGTTATGTGCTTAAGTGGCACTAACCATGATTAAGACCTTACTGCCTCTAGGAAAACAATCATCCTATTTTTAAGGAAAGTGGTGTCATGATATTTGCTGATTGTCTTTATGTTGAGTTGGTGAAAAAGACAACTTTGTCAAAGACCAAACCTCTACTAGAATGTTCCACTGATACTCTTTCAACTCTCCACGTGGTTGGATGACCTCTAATGAACCTTCAAAACACTAAATTTCTACTAAATGTTGCTCTCTACAAAAACAAGGGAAAATAAGGCAATTTCATAGCGTGATTTTGTAGCAACTTCACTTCACCTATCTATGCCAATTGTTAGCCTTATTTTCTGATTTGGAGATGTTTGTTGGACAAAATAAGCTAAATACAAACTTTCTCCCTCTTTGATTTCAACCAAAACTGTGATTTTCAACAAAAAGTCACCTAAAGGGTTTTCATAGCAAAATCTGGTCTTCAAGCCTGGGATTTGCTATGAAATTTCCTAATTGGCAGAAAACTCAAAATTTTCCCTTTTTTTCAAAATTTTACTTTTAGATCTAGATATGATGATTTCTGAGTGCTGGAAAAATATCAAAAAGGTATTAGGTCTATTCCTCAAGCTTTGGGGACTTCATCTTTAGTAGTAGGAGGCTGAATCTCTTCAAGTTCATTTATCACTGTGATTTTAAGGCCTCTTTTCTTCAATTTTGATTGTATCATCTCCATTTGATCTTATAACTCTTTGACTGGACTTTTGAGCTTCTTCCTTTCAAATTGTAACCATATATTTTTGTTTCTAGTGTGCTACATTAACCTTCTCAAAGGAAGTGTCCTTTTCAGCAGCTTCTTGGCATTGGTTAATGATTCATCGTATTGGTTTAGCTGCTCATTTATTTGTCTTTGAAATACCCCATAAGATTTTTGTCTACCTTGTCTTCCCGCAACTCTAATTTGGTCTCAATGACCTCTTCTCTGGCCTCTCTTAGCTACTCTTTTAGAACCCGTACTTCAGTTTTTTCCACCATCTCTTCTTTACCTTTCCTTTGCACAATGACCTACTTTGCTACTGGAGACAAATCAATAAAAATTTTCTGTGATAGGCTGCTTGCCCTTGTTAGAATCTCCTGTCTTCTTATTTTCCATGACACCCTTTGCAAGTTGTACCCTAGTGAGTGGTTTCCTTGGATGAAAGATGAAACCTACATATTCTCTTGTAAAATCAAGCTTTTTGGCAGTCATACATTTCTTTTTCTTCTTGTCACCTTCAATAACTTCAGCTCTGACCACTGGAGTCTCCTCAATATCTGTAGCTTGAAGGATGTTTTCAAGGTTTCCTTTTCCACTGGTTTGAATTATGTTATCCTTCCATGGCCTTGCTTACTGATCTTTTGTTTGTTTCTTGTAGGTGAAGCCTGTGGGATTTCTGCCTCTTGTACAGGTTATGTTTCAATATCCATTGGCTCTATAATGGGATCTATCTCTTCTTCATGGCCACCCTCTGTCTCAGTTGCAGATTATCATTTTTATTTGATGGAGTAGCTTTTGAATTTGGGGTTTTCTTGGGTGTCACTGAATCAACCTCATAACCACGGAGGAAAAGAAAAGTAGCCCAGTCTCTGTTTAATTTCTTCAACTCCTCCAGCACAAGGATTTTAATCACACCATGGTGGAAATTGATGTCTCACTGCTTTCTGCCCTGGCTTGAACCTTGTCATACATTTTCCCTAAGCTCCTAGACAAGAAAAAAGGAAGATCAAGAGACTGCTTACCAGTGAAGTGCAAAAAATTCTTGAAATGGTATAGGTAAACCATATGAAATCTCCCCTCACAAGTAAAGTAATTTTGAATCACAGACAACAATTTGGAATAATTCTCCTTCATGTCACCCCTTGGAATCCTAGATTCCATTTCATCTCCAAAGTGTGCTAGTTTTACAAATTCATCACAAATTTGCATCTTGAACTTAGTGGATTTGAACCACTCTTCACCCTCTCTTGGTATCACTGTGGCTTGATAAATGGTCTCGGGTGACACTGTAAAATTTAAAACCCCACCTTTGAAGTTGTGCCTATGAAATTTACTGCAAAATCCTTTGATATCTGAGCATGAAAACCTTGGAGTTTTTTACAGAATTTCAGGCATCTAATGTTGCTAAAGGCTTCCACAAAGCTGGGACCTTCAGTGAGTATCTTGAGGTCCATGGGTTCATATCTCACACAGGAGCCCCCTTTGTTCATTTTCTTCTTCATAGCCATATTCTTTTATAACCATGCTGCCTTCTTGAACTATGACACCTACAAGGAAAAAGACTGAACAACAAGCTACTTGTTGTAGGACCAGACTCTTTAAAGATGATAATCGGTAGTTGCATGCAAAGCTCGAAGGGAAAATGATAGAGAGGTACTTTGGAGATAGGTTTACAAAAAATAAATTCGAATGTGGAGAGAATGATGACAAATGGGAGGTGTGAAAGGTAATGATGGATGGTAATTATGATTTTGCATGCTTGGATGACTGTAATAACCGATTACATGACCTCACCTTTATACTAAACCACTAGAAAATTGACATCTCATTGTCCTCTGCTTTGGTACAGAAAAACATGATTCCGTAGCGTATTCAATTATGAAACTAGTAGATTCGTTACGGACTGGTAAGGTGATTCCGTATTGAAATCTGCCTGTTTTGATTTATATTTACTATAGAACTGTGAAAAATCAAACAGGTGGCCACTACCTCAATTTGAAACAATAAATGTGAGCCTAAGGTGAAATTTGATAGATTTGCCTGAGATGACATGATTGATGTTTATTCTAGACTTAGGATAATGACCATTTCATGAATCTCTCAATGAACCAACTTTATGAGGCAAAACGAAACCTAGGTTAGTGTCCCTATCAAAAAAAAATTGAATATTTATGTGTGATAACACGAACAATCATACATATTCTTCGAGGATAATGCAAAAAGCATCCTAAGTTTTGGGATGAACAGTTGCATTACATTCAACATGCTTACAACTGCGCAAAACACTCCTCTACACAAACATCTCTATTTGAGGCATGTCTTGGATACTTGCCTAGATTTCCATTGGATTTTATTTTTGGGAAGGATGTTGCTATTGATGGCCATAGCGACATAGATAAAGCCAAAAAGTTCACAGAACAAATCCAATTGATAAATTAAACAATTCAAGATCAACTTGAAAAGAGCCAAGGCAAGTACAAATCAAGGCACGACAAGAATCGTGTAGATTGCAAGTTCCAAGTTGGGGACGAAGTTTGGCTTCATATTAGCAAAGAAAGGCTTCAAGGGGAAGGTAAAAAACTAAAACCAATCCGTTATGGTCCTTTTAAAATTTTGGAAAATATTGGTGGCAATGCCTTCAAGTTAGATTTGCCTTCATACATGCAAATTTACTCTGTTGTTAATTGTTAGTATGATTCTTTCGTTGTAAAAGATCACTTTAGTTACGCATAAAAAATAGCCCTAACATCGATTATGGCTGCAAAATACCTTTAAGATTGCTGCACAAATTCATATCTAAGCACAAAAGATATTAAGCAGATAAAAAATAACATAGCTCCATAGATCCAATGAACAAGACAAGAAGAATGTATATAAAATAATTTTGTATTATATTAAAGAATGGGGCACCTGAGAGGAAAACAAGAAAGGTGTTTTTCGGTTCTCCTCAGTGGGATGGGTTCCTGGAAGTCCTCAGTGTTTCAGATCTAGCGTTTCTCTCTCTTATGGATGTGGAAAGGCAAACATAGAACTCAATGGGAGTTCACAAAGCAAAATGGAAAATGGTGACCAAGAGAAGATCCAGAGTGATCTAATGCAATGAAGGTGATTAATGAATGGGGAAAACCTCCCTATTTATAACAAAATATTGGGGCGGTCTAGAACTCGGTGCATGAATAAAATATTATTAATCGGATTCTAGAAGCACCCTTTAGGAATATTTTATTATATTTGTCGGAGGGAAAATGGTTCTTGACTTGGGTCAATTCCTTTATTTATAAATAATAAATGAATAAATGGTTTATTTATCATTTTAGGGAAGTGATGGGAATATAATTAAATAAATAATGGTTTATTTAATTATTTATGGATGATTTAGTCAAATTTAACTAAGAATATTATTTAAATAATGATTTAAATAACTTATTCTTAGGGAATAATTAAATAAATAAGGATTTATTTAATTAATTTCCTTATTTTGGGTTAAATATGACCAGGAAATATAAACGAATGAGTTATTTTATGTGGTGAAAGCAATTTTACTTAGGGTAAAATTGGTCTTACATGGTGTACTTGGGTTCATCTAATAATAACAGGTTAGATGACAAAAAATTGGTGTAACATTAATGTTGATAACTTAAGGTTGTATGAGCCTCTTTTGATTGAATATCAAGGAGAAAATGTGCAGATTCATTCCGTTGAGGATTTTTCTCCAAAATACCTTGATGAGATTCAAAAAGGCGCTATTCTTGACAGAAGAACAAGGACATCAAAATGAGGGATTTTAAACTACCTTCGTGTGGGGCTCAAAGGCACAAATCCAAGCAAGGCCAAATGGATCAAAATTGGAAATATGAGGGAACCGTACCCTCATCTACTGAACAACTGAAAGTGATATTTTGGTGTCCAAAAGCTTCCAGTGGGGAGGAGTGATTAGGTGCTCAAAATTATACTAAAAAATGAAAGTTGTCGGAATGGTGTGGAACCCGAATGACTGTGTAGATCTCATCGTTCTGAATCTCGCACAACTCATTTCTCGGAAAACTAACACCATATACTCCCAGAAACGTGTTCTGTTCGCTTTGTCAAACAAATAATTTTTTTGAAAAAAATGCAGGGACAATCCAGTTAGTAGTCCATACTGTTGACTGGGCATGCCCATGTGGTAGGTTGACTGGTCAATGGATTTCCTCAGCCAATGAGGTTGTGCCAAGTGGCATGTTTTCATTTGTTTGAATTGGCGTGTTTTGATTGGGGGTTATGGAGGCCAATCACAGGCTGCCACGTGGCCCAACCAGTGGCCGTCATGTGGCACAGCCAAGGGCCGCCACGTGGCAACCCAAGGGACACCAAATTGTGGTTATAATTCGAGTGAAGTGGGGGGGGGGGGGGGTGGTGAAACCCGCGACCTCCAAGCATCCAACACAAGCCTTTACCACTACAACATAACAATGAGTCTTAATAGACTATGGTGTCTACATAGTTTTGATTTGATATGGTTTCCACCATGGGGGAGGGGGCCAGGTTCTAGCCCTAGCCTGGTCATTGCCTGGGGGTGGGACCATGGGCGGGAGGCTATCCCTGCACCCCCCCCCACTGACCATAACCGTAACATAATCGCCGCGGGGAACCACACCTTGTGACACCACGAGACTACCAGGATGCCAAACTTCCACCTCAACCACCTTGCAAGCCGTGACATTTGACCACTACAGTGGTAACCGCCCAACATTTTTTATTACAAAAATTAATTAATTTAATCTGGCGGCTTATGGTTGTTAATTCAGGTTTAAGGCATCATTAGACATTTAAGTGCTCCGATAAATTCGCCAAGAATTTGGGTAATTTGGCGCTTGGTTAGCAAATTTTGGGGCAAAATTGTAGGACGACACCAGATTTGGTGGAGTTTGTGGTGCGATTAGTGCTAAAAACTTGGGAAAGCCATAACTAATTTAGTTTTTTACAAAATTCAAGGCAGAAAGAGGCTACACCAACATTTTTGGGCATTTTGGAGCCATTGGAACAAGTTTCAAAGTTGTTTGAGCATTGCAAACACATGTAATCACACTTTTGAGCATAATAGAAGGGGGGCAAGCCATTGGAAGCTGGACCAAGGAGATGCAGACCAAGAGGGGCGAAATCCTTCATTATGTGTTGTTATGTTACTGTTTATGGTGATGTTCATGTCTGTTAGATGTCATTGTTCAGTGTTTTATTTATGTTAATTTTCTTAATAAATTCACATAAAAACACACAAAATACTCATTGTTAACTTGAAATTTACCTTTGAATCCTCAAGCACTTTGTTTATATTCTGAAGAGGAATTTAGCACAAAAAAAAAATACATTCATATTAGCAACTTTTCCAAGGGTCCACGAGGTAAGTACTTAAACTCCTTAAAGTTGTGGATTAAGATGTTATGTGAGAAGGGTGTACTGTATTTGTAGTCATATTGATGTTTGGGGGACGTAAATCCGGAGCTACACGAAGTGGTAAGAGATTCAAGGTAGATCACGACAGCTACACTGAGACTGAGTATAGTCCCTTGTTTGGATACGAGAATGAAGAAGAAGAAAGTAACCTTTCAACCCTTAGAAGTGTGCCGCAGTTAGAATTTGGAGATCATCAAGGTGCTTCTGGGATTCCCCAGCTTGCCACTCCCATCACACCTCATTTCCATCCCCATATTGTCCCTCCACCTCCACCCCCACCTCCACCTCCACCTGCCCCATTTAACATGGCTCATATAGTGAAGACGACTGTTTTTAAGGGTCAGGGATCAGAAGATCTCGATCAATTTTGGTTCGTTGCAGAAGCAGTATGGAGATCACAACAAGTCACTAATGAAGATATGAATAAAACTCAGCTCATCACACCTCTACAGGAAAGAGCACTATATTGGTATATGAAGTACTCTACGACGCATCAGAATGCCACGTTAGATCAAATAAAGGCAACGATGAATGCCAAATTTAAAATACCAAAATCGCAGTCACAATGTATTGCATAGATAAAAGAAATCAAGTATTTGGTAACTGAATCTATATGGGAGGTAGGTCAAAGATTCAAGATTATGCTAAGCCAAATCAGCTTATAGATCCCCAACGAACAACACAAAGAGTGGTTTATAGCTGCGCTATTAACACATCTTAGACTGCCATTATCGCAGCAAAAGATTGCAACCCAAGCTGAAGCTTTGGAGATTGCGATGAAACTAGAAACTTCGCCGGTAGCAGATACCAATATAGGGGTTCTGCAGATCCAAACCCAGTTGGCTAGCTTACACATGGAGCTGCAAGACTTGAAGAAAAGAAAATAAGTGTGACCTGATATGAGATCAAAAGTCTGGTGTATCAAATGTAAGGCAGAAGGTCATTATAAAGATCAGTGCCTTGTATTTAGAGATTACATCAACAACTGTGGGCCTAACCCGTTGAGCCCAGCCACAAGTGTATGGTGTGACTTATGTAAAGTACTAGTCCAACACCCCACAGAACGTTGTTATATGGTGTAGAAGAATGTTCAGATGCCAAAGAAATTATTTTGTAATTTATGTAGCTCAGTGGACATGATAACAAGAACTGTCACATCTATGATTTGATGATGCAATAGACTCCTGGGGTGTACATAATGCAAGTTGAAGGTTACAAAGATCATGTTTTTCCCACAACATGTGGAGGTTTCCAAGGTAGAGGATGAGGATGAGGACGAGGAGGAGGTGTTGGGCAAGGTCGAGGTCACATTATATGTTATAATTGCAGTCAGCATGGACATTTTTCCAAAGATTTCCAGAATTCCGTTGCCATCTCTTGTAAGTATTGTAGAGCATACACTATTGAGATAGACGATTATCCTGTGTTATTGGCTAAAATGCAGGAAAAAGCGAAATCAACTGCCTGCTCAAAACCTGCAAATGATGAGGGATGAGGCACACGAAGAAGATAGATGTGTCAACATAGTAACAAGGAGCGGTGCAGCTATAGGAGAAGACAAAGCAGAAGGAAAAAAACATATGGAGGATACATGGGCTAGGAAGGACGGAGAAAATAATATTGGGTTCAATGTGTAGCAAGAAAGGGAAACCTTCATGGAAGCAAAGAAGTTTTTTATGAGCTCTGGAGCTTCGACATTGACAACGCAAAAGAATAACCCCAAGGAGGTTACTACAATGAAGGAATTTGATCCGACCATTCTGAAATCATTTTTGTAGACCTATATGAAGTTGCTAAGGGATCAAAAAGCTATAGAAGGGTTGCAAGATTTTTTTGACAACTCCAGTGGAAAAGAGGAACTGGAACCTGAACAACACACAATAAATAAAGTATACATAAATAAGAAGAGAACTGACAAGGAAATGCAGTTAACTGTGCAAATCAAAGATTATGAGATGGATCAAGTAATTCTTGATTTAGGATAAGATGCAAATGTGTTTCCAAAGCAGACATGGGAATGAATGGGGCAACCAAAGCTGTAGTGGTAACCGATTCAGCTAAGAATGGCCAATAAAAAAAAACTTATTCCTATGAGTCGATTGTAGGGCATTTTTGTAGGCATTGATGAAGTAAGTGTGTTGTCAGACTTTGAAGTCATTGATATTGTGGACGGAAACAATCCATATCCTGTGTTACTTGGCTTCGATTACGCTTATGATATGGACACCATAATCAATATGAAGAGTAGAAAGATGGTATTTGAGAAGAATGACACAAGGGTCGTTGTTTCTTCGGACCCCTAAGAAGGAGTGCAATATACAAAACCAGTCTGTAATGAATATGGTGATGCATATATTGAAAATATCTATAATTTAACTACGGAGGACGAAGATTGGATCAACCCCACCATAGATGGGAGGATAAGCTAGGACAAGGATGACTCATGTGTTTCAAACTCTGACGAATAAATTGAGAATTGGCATAAACAATTGCATGAAGTCTATTAAGCAATGTCACAGAATTACTAGATCACTCCACTGCATTACATCAGAGGTCTATGATTTGCCCTATTATGATGTGATTGTGCATGTTAATCTGTTTATTTATAGATTTGAAGAAGTTCCTGAAGAACAAAGGTTTTAATCTCTGGACGTCGTGCTGAGATCCACACCTGCTAGATGGTGGGGTACGCATAAGGGAAACATTATAAGTTGGAGAGAATACATCAGATTTATGTAGATCAGATTTGGTCATGTAAATACTACACTTGTAGGGAAATATGATGGAAAGGATGACCCTAGAGGAAATATCTACCAATGGACTACCATGTGGGGCGAAGATATAGCACCAAAATGGGTACATACATTCGTTCACACATTATATGTGGTACCTATGAAGTGGTATCTTGAAACTGAAATGTGACATGGAACAACGAATTGGGAAGACATGGTTGAAGAATTTTTATTGACTTTTAGTTTTGAAGATGATTTTCAATACATAGACGCATATATTCAAGCAATCAGATCAAAGGTTTTCAGGACCACAAGTGCGATAATTTGGACATAAACTGATTGGGACATGTAGTTGGAGCAAGTAGTATAATGCTACAATATGATAACGGAAGAGGCTAAGGAAGATCCGCGCAATGTTAATGTTCTAGAATTAGAAGGACAACACGATATTTTTGGGTCAGAACCTAAGATGCTTGACACAACGCAGCCGGTAAGAACATGGAAAGCGAATATAGGGAAAAAAGAGGAACTAAAGTTCATCCTCAATGGATATTATTGGGATGCAGATATAGTTAGCAAGGTTGCAAAACTGTTACACGAGTATCAAGAGCTCTTTCCAAATAATTTCTCTGAACTGAAGGGTATAGTAGGAGATCTCAAAGTTATGAGGATCAACCTAAAGCCAAATGTGAAGCCTGTGAAACATCGACCATATAGACTGAACCCTAAATATAAGAATAAAGTGAAGGAAGAATTGGACAAGATGCTTACGGCTGGAATAATTGAATATGAAAAGAAGTAAAATGGTGAAATCAAGATTTTTGTTGATTTAAGGAAGCTGAATGATGCATGTGTGCATACCCCATTCCCTACACCTTTTAAAGATGAAGTTTTGGAGAATGTTGGATGGTAGGAGACCTACTCTTTTACAGATGGGTTTTCAGGGTATCGTAAGATTATGATTGCACCAAAAGATAGGAGTAAGACTACTTTTTCCATAGAATGGGGATCCTTTCAATATACAGTCATGCCTTTTGGATTGAAGAATGCTCCAACAATATTCTTTAGAGCAGTAGTTGTTGTTTTTAATGAGTATATACATAAGTTCTTTGAGGTTTATTTTGATGATTGGACAACCTTTGGAATGTTGAAGAAACATATTGCAAGCAGTATCAGATATCACTGAACTTGAAGAAATGCATCTTTTATGTACCTTTCGGTATACTATTGGGGCATGTTGTTTGTAAACATGGATTGATGGTAGACCCCATGAAGGTTATCGTTATTGTGGACCTCAAAGCACCTAAGTCAGTAAAACAACTGCGCATAACGTTGGGACATACATGCTATTATAGGAAGTTTTTAAAGGCATATGCACATATAACTGCGCCGATGGAGGAATTACTAAAGAAGGATGTTACTTACTGTTGGGATGATGAATGCCAAAAGAGCTTTGATGTGTTGAAGGAGCAGATGGTAACTGTGTCACTTCTAATTTTTCCAGATTGGAATAAGGAGTTCCATGTGCATGTGGACGCTTATTGCATAGCTTTGGGTTCAGTATTAGCATAGCCAGGTGATGGGGATATTGATCACCCCATAGATTTTTCAAATAGGAAATTATCTAAGGCAGAAAGGAATTATTCCATGTTAGAGCATGAAGGATATCCTATGAATATGCACTGCAAAAATTCAAGAATTACTTATTATGAGGCCACTTCAAGATGTTCACAGATAATTTTGTGCTAAAATACTTGGTGAACAAGGCTGTGTTGGGTGGGAAGATCTGCAAATGGCTACTATTGTTCCATGAATATGATTTTGAAGTAATAGTTAATCCAGGATATTTGAATGCAAGACCAGATCATTTGTCCAAGATTGAGATAGGGGAGGAACCTACGAACATTGAAGAGGGGTTTCCCGATGCACAAATTTTCACGATAAGGGTTGCAGATGACCACTTCACAGACATTATCTATTTTTTGTCTACTGGAGTAGCTCTTGCGGAGTATACTACACAACAGGAGAAAGAGCTGGTAGTTAAGGTAGAAAATTTTTCCTTGATTGCAGGACATTTATATAACATGGGACCTGATGAGATACTGCGTAGGTATGTCCCTAAGCATGAAAGACACAAAATTTGGTAGAAGCACGTGGAAGAGTTGTTGGAGGACACTACGTGGGAAATTCCATCACGCAGAAGATCTCGAGGGAAGGGATATGGTGGCCCACGGTGCATAAAGATTCAAGGGAATATTGCGGCGCCTGCGATGTTTGTTAGAGGACAAGAAGATCCTCCCGAAGGGATGAAATGACACTGCACACTCAAGTCACCTTGTAGACATTTGATAAGTGGGTGATCGACTTTGTCAAACCGATTAATTCACCAAGAAATAAAACAGATCGATGAGCTGCGACGAAAAGAAAAGATTATCACTAACTAAACGCAACCTTGGGAAGCATAAGCTAGTCAGCTATCATAGACTATGGATAGCTAGCTGAAAGCACTATGATAGACCCATAAAGAATTTGTTTAGAAAACAACAGGGCCAACTACAATAATTTGTTGAACGAAGTATGTGAGGCTGAGAAGTAGTGCGCCGAGACAATCCATCCATTGAAGGATACATTAAGTAACATCAAAGCAAAGACTTAGGGTGCACTAGCTGAGTGAATCAAGATAAGTCACATCTTTGTGTTGGCGTCCTATTGGACAGGATACCCCTATGTCTAAGTTTTGGTAAATATTTTATACTTTGAAGAATAGAGCGCGCTGCGTGCAGATGTATAAGAGTCATAAGGGCTTTGGGGCAGGTCAAAGACCCTTATTTTGTAAAGGGATGGGAATATTTTGGATACTTTGAGCTCCACCCATGGTTTTCGAACCATGGTATTGTAAAAGGAAACCTTATATAAGGAGTCTAGGGATATCTCTTGGATATAATAGAATGCATATGGATGTCATGTTAGATATAAATTAAGTTTGTATTTTTTTTTTTGTGTGAAAGGGAAGACTCCCGTAGCTGTGTGTGCAGAGACCTTAGGAAGTCTGTAGTTGAGTGCACAGAACCCTACAGCTGTGTCTGCAAGGCAAGAAGTGTTGTATTAAGAAGATCTGAGCCGATAAAGGAATATTTGAGGATAGATCTGAGTATCTTACTTGTATGATTGCATTATCTATGTTTTGTAATTATTTGTGCTAGATCAAGGTTTTTATTTTTAATTGCATCATGAAGACTTGAATATAGTTTTTTATGATGATAAATGCATGTTAAAGTATAAAAGCGCAGTCTATAAAGTAGTTAAGTAGATTTGTTGAACAACGTATGCATATTTTTCATACTGGTTTTGCGAAGCTCTAAGTAAGCCTTTTAAGAATATAATCCCTAAAGCCACACTCCATAGTCCCTCTAGATGCAGAAACCTAGTCATAGCATTCCCTAATATTTCCTCGCGTGAGACTTTGTTTTACACAACAGATCCTTGCCAAAAGGGCCGGTAATAGAGCATTTTGTTGGTTCGCGCAACGATCTCTGAACCTGGGTCTAGGCACCCTCAAGCTAATAACCTTTGCACACAGATGTAGGTGGTTTGCGCACTAAGTTGTAGACTCTTCCAAGGTCTTCGCGCCCTCAGCTGCGGATCCTTTCCTTAAGGCCCTAAACACAAAACAAAAGATACAATGACTTGCACTCAATGACTATGATTATGATTATATATTTCTTTGACAAAGAATTACATCTCTTGATATACATTACATAGCTACAAAACCATGGTCCACATATCATGGGTTTGACAAAACAATCAAATGAAACCGCAATACTCGTTACAAAATGAGGGGCTTTGACCCACCCCAAAGGCCTTAAAACATCGCGCGGCAAATATAATTTCGTGGTATCACACACTCTTCTCCTTAATATGCAGAGTCTTTGACTAAAAGTTGGACCAAGTTGGGCTACACCCAACATGCTCCCAACATGACCCCAAAAATCACATGTGAATCTTCCTGAGTCACTCAAATGTTGTACCCCGAATCTTTGCTACGATGCTCATGTATGCGACATTATACTACTAAAGTATTTCTGCTACCTGCTTTTCCTCTCGACGCACTTCTTCTAGTTGGCAACATAGAGGGAAATTTTCATCCTCTGTCTCCTGGTTGTTCTTCATCTGATGTTCCTTCACTACCTTCTCTTTGGGGATGTACTTACTCTAGAGGCTTCAACTAGTCCATTTTCTTGTCTTTTCTTCATCTGTTCTTCTATGGCTACTTATTTTCATGGCAACCTCGCGCGCCTTAGGGACACATGTAGACTTGGTGCTGTGGATTTACTAGTCTGGGCTTCCATGATTCCTGCTAGTACTTTCTTTATAAACTCTCTAGAAATCTCTTCAAAAATTCTCTCAAACATACAACAACACTCTTGTCTCACACTTGATCGCAAATTCTCAATTTGAATTCTCCAGATAGAAAAGTGTAAGCTGTGGAGTGGGACATAGCTTTTATAGTGAATTTGAATTTCAAACCTCATGATCGCTTAGATATTATTGATTTAATGAAGACATGGTGCTAGATCCGACCAAATGTGCTTCATAAATGTGTTTCTCTCGTGCCTCCTAACATAAAATTTATTTTAACGCGTCCCTTTCTGTGTCACAATCATTCTTCCTTTATTGCGGTTCTTACAGACTTAGACATACCCCTAAATATCACCAAATAATATTCCTTTGGTGAAGTTCCCTTTTGTAGATTAGTTTATAGACTAGTGCCCACTTTCAACTGCAAGTGGCACTAAGACTCTTTTCCTTTTGTCTTTCAGTGTGAATCTCTAGGGACAGATTCGTCCCTATACACCTTCTATGTGCTACCATTCACTCGTCCTGGAATCAACTGACAATTTAACTTTGTGAGATAAACTGCACCACCATTAGAGATGTCCTTGATGATATATGGTCATAACTAATGTGTTTTAAATTTTCTGGGGAACTTCGCAAATTTGTTATCATATAAAAGTACAATATTTCCTTCCCAGAATTTCTTCTGCTGGATGTGCCCGTCATGCCAGGATTTCTCCCTTAATTTTTTCACTTGCTGATGAAAACCCGCTATAAACCTGTCTTATTCCAAAGAAAGCAATTGTGCCATCCTTTCTTTCATTATATCGAAGTCTGCCATATTTTTGAAGGCTGTAATTCTCAAACTTGGCACAATGTACTCCATAGGCATGATTTCTTCTTGTCCATATATCAACCTAAAAGGTGTTTGGCTTGTCAGTTTCTTTCATGTTCTCCTATATGCCCACAAATCCACTAGAATCCTTAGATCCCAGTCATCTATGTTCACATTGCACACTTTTGTGAGTGCATTCTCTAGAATCTTATTGAAGGCTTCGACTATCCCATTTGCTTGAGGATGATATGGGGTACTTTTCTGATGGTATACTTAGAATTATTTAGTTAGCACCTCAATAGTCTTATACAAGAAATGTGAACCTCGATAACTCATCAATATCTTTGGACACCCAAATTTGGACGAAATATATTCAAATATGAACTTCATGGTGGTGTCTATGCTATAATTCTTCACTGCCTATTCCTCAGCCCACCTTGTCAAATAATCAGTTGCAGTGATTATGTATCTTGCATCGGTCTTCTTTCCTCATGGATTAATAGGTCCAACAAAATCATTAGACCATTTATCAAATGCTTGCAATGCCACATGTGGATTCAATGGCATTTCGTCTCTTCTCGACGACTTTCCTATTCTTTGGCATACACCACATGTTTGACAAAATTATTTTGCATCCTTATGTACTGTGGGCAACCATAACCCAACTCTCAAGATTTTCTGCGCAATGGCCTTTCCTGCATAATGTCCACCTGCGACTCCTCCATGAGCTTTTGCCAAAATACTTTGCCTTTCATGTTCAGGGACGTATCTGTGCAGTATTTCATCTGATCCCATTTTATATAAGTGTCCTACAATCAACAAGAAATCGACTACTTTGACTACCAACTCCTTTTGTTGCATAGTGTAATCCACGAGCGCTATTCATGTGGCTAGAAAGTGAATAATATCTATGATGTGATCATCCGCGACCCTGATTGCGAATAACTGTGTATCGGGCATTTTATCCTTGATACTTGTGGGTTCTTATCCTATCTCCAACCTCGGCGGAAGATCAGGACCGACCTCAAATCTTCCTAGTTTGACTATAACCTCGAAGTCGTACTTGTGGAACAACAATAACCATCGACACATTTTTCCTCCTAAAACATGCTTATTCGCCAAACATTTAAGTGCAGAGTGGTCAGTGAATATCCTGAAATGTGCTCCCAACAAGTAGTGCCTGAACTTTTGTAATACATAAACTATAGCTAACTCTTCTCTTTCTATCCTAGTATAGTTCTTTTCCACCTTCGATAATTTTATGCTTGCAAAAGCTATGGGGTGATCAATTTCTCCTGCTCCTGGTTGTGCCAGTGCTATACCTAACGCTATGCAAGATGCATCAACATGTACATGAAATTCCTTATTCCAGTCCGGGAAAACCAGAATAGGCGTAGTTACCATTTTTTCTTTTAGTACGTCGAGGCTCTTTTAGAATTCTTTATCCCATTGAAAAGTGACATCTTTCTTCAATAAATTCTCCATTGGCACAATTATCTACACATACCCCTTTATAAAATTTCTATAATAGCAGTGTCGCCAAGTGTTGTGCACAGTTGTCTCACCATCTTTGGCGCCGGCAAGTTCACAATAACTATTATCTTCACGGGATCCATCATTCATCCATGCTTACAAACCACATGGCCCAACAATATGTCAAACGGTACACAAAAGATACACTTATTCAAATTTAATGATATTTGGTTTTGTCTACATGTATCGAGCATCAATCTTAAGCTCGCAACATGCTTTTTCAATAGTCCAAAGACTGTCCAATCATCAAAGTAAACTTCCAAAAATGTATGTACATACTCTTTGAATGTTGCAACTACCACTATAGAGAATATGGAAAGGAGCATTCTTCGAGCCAAAAGGCATCACTGTGTAATGATAAGAGCCCCACTCTATAGCAAAATTTGTCTTATGTCTATCTTTTGGCGCAATTCTAACCTAAAGGTAACCTGAAAAGCTATCTGTGAAAGAATAAGCCTCCTATCCTCCTACATTGTCCAATAATTCGTCTATAAATGGTGTGGGAAAAGGATCATGTAATCATGCATCATTCAACTTTCTTAGGTCTACACATATCTTGATCTCGTTCGTTTCCTTCTCTTCCTACACTAGCATATGACTTACCTATTCAGAATCTTCGACCGGTTCGATGATCCTAGCTTTGATCATTTTATTTAACTCCTCCTTCACTTTTTCCTTGTATTTCAAATTCAACCTATAAGGTCTTTTCTTTACTGGCTTTGCTTCAAGTTTAAGGGAATCCTCATAACTCCTAGGTCCCCTATTATGCCCTTTAATTCATAAAATTTCACAGGGAAGAGCTCTTGATACTCAAGAAATAGCTCTGTAATTTCACTAACTACATCTTCGTCCCAATAATCTCCAATCATTGCAAATTTTGGTTCTTCTTCCAAGCCGATATTCACCTTTTTCGTTTTTGCGGGCTTCACTATATCGAATATTTTAGGTTCTGGTCCAACAACTTCGCGACATCCTTCCATTCCTGCGATATATATATTGCACGAATCCTCATCATCTTCTTCCACAATCACATTACAACACTCCAGTGCTTGCTCCAACTGTGCGGTCCAATCTGGCTGCTTCCATGTTAGCGAAGTTGTGTTCACAAAACCTTTCTTATGACTTTCTGAATGGATGAATATATCCATGGGTAGTCATCTTAAAAAATAAATGTTAGTATGAACCCTTCAACCAAATCTGTCTAGTTTGCAATTCCATGTCACAATTCTGTCTCAAGATACCAATTCATAGGAATCGCTTCTAGTGTGTGCATAAAGCCATGTACCCACTCTTGTTCTAGAACTTCTTTCCAAATTGAAGTGCAGTGATGAATATGCTACCATGGGTCAACCTTACCATCATAATTTAGTTCAAATTCTATATCTACTGGCCCAAATATGACTCATATCAGCCTTCGATACTCATCCCAACTTCCTATATTCCTCTTATGAGTACCCCACCATCTAGCAGGTGTAGATCTAATGACTACATCCAAATCTTGCAACCTTTGTTCTTCTGGTATTTTTCTTTCATATTCATCTAGAAAAAGGCTCACATCTCCTATCTCATCATAATAAGGAAGACTACATACCTTCGAAGTTATGCAGCAAAGTGATTTTGTGATTCTGGCACATCGTCTTGTAGATAATTCATGTAACCTATTATGCCAATTTTCGAGTTCTTCCTCGGATCTTAAGTACAAGAACTATCCTGTTCCCAAATTAGTTTATATTATGCATTGGGATTAATCCAATCTTCCTGCTTAAATGTTGTCTGATAAATGTTGTCAACATCTATGTCGCAATACTCATCCGAGACAGTCTCTATATAACGCACTCCTTCTGATGGGTCTAAATGAACAATGACCCTCATATTGTCTTTTTCAAACACCATTTGTCTATTCTTGAAATTGATTATTTTCAAAGTATCAAAAGCCCAATTTAATCCAAGCAACATCGGATAGGGGTTGCTATCATCTACAATTTCAATCACCATGAAGCCTGCAACAACGCGCACTCCTTCAATATCTACTACAACGCCATGTAACCTTCTTTAGGGAGGATCTTCTGTTGGTTGGCCAACGTCAATGAATCGAAAACCATTGAAACTTTGGTCTTCCCATTAATTCACAAGTTTTCTTAGATAAAAAATTAACATCATATCCCAAGCCTAGGATTACCTAATCCATATCATATTCCTTGATGTGTGCAGTTAGTATCATTTCCTTCCCCATTCTCTTATTATGTCAATGTTAATCATTCACTGCGCACAGATCGCTTTGTGGTACTTATTTATCAACACAGGAATCTGTTAACTCTTGGATTCCTTCAAGAACCCTCTAATTCCTCAACAACTTCATGCAATTATGTAAGAACAACCGTAAGATACTTGGATCTAATTCTTACGTCAGAGTGTTGGAAATATTGTCATTGATGGAAAAGAAGCAAATCAGGAACATCAAAGGTATAAACGAACAACAAGGCAAAGAAGACAAAAGGGCAATGAAGCTGCAACATTGAAGAAATTGTAATAATGTGAAATTTTTTATTGAGCTAAATTATTGTGATGCAAAGGCAAGTCTCTAAGGCAAAGGAAATATTCCAAGGCAAATACAAAGATGCGTTAAGATGAATTGTTGTGATACATTAATGATATACATTGTTATTTGATGTTGGCATTAAGCTGATCCATTCAACCATTACATGTGGCTGAAATTGATATTAGATTATTTATGTATTTTGTGGACTAATATTCAAGGTATGAAGTGTGTGAAAACAAATGAAAGGAAGGAAAAGAGTCAACCCTATTCTCTTCCTATTCCTATGTGGAATACAAACAACCATCAAACTATCTCTATAAAAGATGTCATTTTGGAGTGAATTGTAAGTTTAAAGAGCTGGAGAATGTGAGAGAGCTGACTGAGATATTATGCACATATGGAGCTGATGTGAAGCAGATTTGAAGGGAGAAGAGGCAGGAGTAAAGATGGAGATATGCAGAGTTGATAACCAGGTAAATCGACATATTGTTTTCATGTTGTGTGAGGGGATTGTGGTCTCCTTTCAAGTTGTGTCTTGATAAAATGTTTAGTTGGAGCTGGTTGAGGTAGGAGCCTCATGTGGGTGGTAGCTTGCATAAAACACATGGGAGTTGGAGCTTCCTTGCATGTTGTGGCTTGCAGAAATTTGAGGTAGCAACCTCCTGTAGGTTGGAGCCTACAGAAAATCAGATGCAATAAGGAGTAGGAGCTTGCCTTTGCATCACAACAATAATAAAATCATGGTTTTCTACATTATGCGTTTGCACTTATATCTAGTGTCCATATGCATTATTATTATGTGTTGATGTGGTGTATTAGTCTACTTATTACTTATTGTTCACATATTTAGTTTGCTGATCATTATTTGTTAAGCTGCTCATGTACTATTTGAAATTAATGATATTAATGTACAGAATATTAATGTACATGAATGGACTAAACTGATTCACCCCCCCCTCAGTTTAGTCAAGGGTTCATCACAGAGTAGATACTTTAGCACAGTCCTTATTTGGTAGTAGCTTCGGTTGCGCACTAGATGTCGAAGCTCCAACATCCATGAATCTTTGCATCACCTCCATGAAATTTTCTTTTTCCTTCTGAATGCTAATTCTAGGGGCTTTTTCTGTGGTTTCTTATCCATGTATCTTACATTTTCTTCTTACCTTATGATTTATCATCTCTCATCGCAACTACACTCCTTGTTACGATGTTGATGCACGGTTCATCCTCCCTCGGTTCAACGATCATCATTTTCAAATTTTGTGCAAGCTGCTGGTTCCTTTTCTCATGCATATTTGTCATAAGGACCAGACGTTCTTCTATCACATGATCAAAATATTTGTAGTACTTACAGGTTGTAGTAGGATTCTAATAGTCTCTTGCGAAGTGTCTTATCTGTCCACAGTTGTAGCATATAATCTGCCTACGTTATCGACCGACTCCTCGTACTCGTCCTTGGAAACCTCCTCAACCAACATGTTGTCCTTGATCCTTGTGTGCATATCATTCAGCTTGCATTCTATAAGCGTCAACACCACTTTCCATCATCAAGTCATAACTTCGACAACTTTTCTCATCACGTCATATTGAGTTACAAAAGTTGGAAAACAACTTCCTTGGGGTCTACACATATTTCTATAATAAATAGAAATTTCCAGAGTGATGTTGGCCTCTGGTTTTACATAATCACACCACAGGATTGATCCTAGATTTAATGGATTAAGTGCTCCACTAGCCAAGTAATCTCTGAACATAGGGAATTGTTCCTTATAATGGCCTTCTCCTTTTCACTTTATACACCACCCTTCCTGTCTAACTTCTTTTCCTTACTTGAGATCTTGCAATTCCAAGGTCAAATTTTCTAGATGATTCTGAATCTGCTGCACTCCTGTATGAGTATCTCCTATCGGTGAAGCTTCCAACTTCATTACAATTTCCATAGCTTCCACTTGTGTTGCTATTTTCTATTGTTTCAAGGGTAACTTGATATGTGGCAACAATGAAACTATAAACCATTCCTTGTGTTGCTTTGGGGGTATGTTAAAGATTACTTATTCCATTAACACCTTGAATCATTGATCTAACTCTCGAACAAATTCATTAGCCATATGTTTGATTTTATTTAGCTTAGTAATGCACTGCAAATCAAACTTCGGCTTCTTGAATTATGATACCAGCACTTTCTTAATATCATCAAATGAAGCAGCCTGATGGGTCGAAGAATACTTCATGTACCATGCTAACGCTCTTTCTCGCAACGTTGTGATGAGCTGTGCCTTATTTACATCTTCGTTAGTAACATGTCTTTCTTTCCATACTACATCAACTACAAACAAAACTTTTTAGGATCCTCTGATCTAAGTCCTCTAAAAATAGGTAGCTTAATGTCATCGACCATGTTTCTTCTTGGGGGGTTAGGGGGACGGGCAGGGGTTGTAGGGGAATTATGGGGAGGGGGATGGGGGGTAAGGGGATTAGAGGGGTGGGGAAACCAAAATATGCCCTGATTATTCTCAGATCCTAGCTTCGAGGGAATATCGCGGGGTTCACTCTCGGATTCTCCTAACAAGGAACTATAATCATTCTCAATAAAATTATTCGGTTCACGATCTATTCTATATCATTTTCCACTTCGCGTAGACCCAGTTCCTGGTTCAAACTTATTCCCTCTTCCTCCAAAAATTAATCTGACTGCATTCGTAGCACACCCTTTTCACATAAATGCATTTTAATCCACAAGTTCAAAGAATTTAGATAATTACCTCACGGTCCCTTGAAGAATATTCGCTCAGCATTGATGTAATATACAGTTGTGTCTATTGCGAACTTGGTAATAAATCCTCCCGAGATACTGTCAATCCAAAAATCAACAGCTCTTGAGATGTTGTTGCTGGTATCCTTGAGTCACTGTATTAGGGCTCCACGCGATAAGCTCCCCATTTTTAAAACAAGTCGTGTTCTCGGTCAACCTTAATATCCACTCATATAGTTCATTAGAAAATAACATGAAGAAAATATCATGCTATAATGTGAAAAGATACCTATGCAGCCATGCTTCAGTCGTCTACTGCGGATTTATGTTTTCTTGAGCTGCGAACTCTCGTTCTTTCTAATTTACCCAATCTTGTATTTCCTTCTTTGATGGATGCGACATCCACATGTCCCTCAAACAAATCCTGATCCCATAAATGGAACTATTTGTTGGCTCTTTTGGGATTGACCCAGGTTCGACTTTTACTTCGCACCAACAAAAACCTGAGACATCGACCCTTTCGGCAACGACCTACAAGAAGATCACAGTCTCACTCGAGGTGGATATGGGTGGTTGCAAAACCAGGTTTCTGCAGCCTTGAGGGACTGCGCAAGGTGGCTTTTACTTTGCTTTTTTGTATTTTTCTTAGTATTTTGGCTTTTACTACTTACTTTTACACATTAATTTTAACATAATCATATTACAGAACAATATAAACTACACTATCATAAAATTTACTAGCAATCAGTACTTCGAATCCATAGATAGAAAGAAAACATAACAATACACATAAACATAGAATATTGCCCAAAAATTCTTCTTTATTAAGATGAATCCTTTCCGTACATTCAACTTCTTGACCTGCGCACACAGTGTAGGTGGTCTGTGCACTAAGCTGCAGACTCTTCCAAGGTCTCCGCATACTCATCTGTGGAGCCTTTCCTTAAGGCCCAAAACACAAAACAAAAGATACAATGACCCTCACTCAATGTCTATTATTGTGATTATATGTGTTTTCGAAAAAGCATTACATCTCTTTATATACATTACATAGATACAAAACCATTGTCCACATATCATGGGCTCAACAAAACAATCAAATAAAACCCCAATACCCGTTACAAAATGAGGGGCTTTGACCCACCCCGAAGCCCCTAGAACACTATGTGGTAAATATAACTTCGCGGTACCATGCACTCCACTCCTCAAAATGTAGAGTCCTTGACCAAAAGTTGGACCAAGTTAGGCTTCACCCAACAATCAATATTCACCTATGTTTAATAAATGCTAAATTATCTTGATTTTTTACCTATTATTATATGGATTTAATGGTTGTATTCTCATTGTTATTTCCATTGTTTTATGCTGGTTATAAGCATGTTTAAATGACTGGTTCATGTCATGGTCATTTCATGTATTTTCTTGTAATTGTTAAAATGATGGATGTAAGACCTAATTGATGTCATATATTGTTAGGGAAGAGGGCAGTGATACTTCTTGGGATGTCTCATAAGAGTTTTGAGTCATTCATGCTCTGTCTTGTATCCTAGACCTATAGATTACACTCATGCCAAGTGTTTTACAACATGTTAGTCTCAGTTGGGGATGGTCAGACCTAGTCTTGGGGTCAATTTTTGGTTTATTAGTGTTGTCATTATGTGTTTAATGGATTCCAAAAGTTAAAAGAAGTTCTAGGCAGTGGGTGAAATTCTGTGCTTGAAAAGCGCCTTAAATGTCATGGACGCAGGCATAGTTCTGGGCACTTTAGTCCTTGGACGCAGGCATGAAGGATTGTGCATGTATCTAGAGCCTCCCAGACACATGGATGTAGTCTTATGGGTGCGTCCATGGGGTTTTCTTCATGAAATCTCAGTGGGAACCAGGGACAGGTCAGGTGGATGACTAGGACAACCTTTGGGGGTCTTGTAGCAGGTTTTATAGGTCTATGTTAAGGTTTTAAAATTCAATTCCACTTCCTTAAAGTCACCAAGGAGGTTGAGCCTGTCTTAAATTCCCCTCATCTCTTATTTATCTTGATATGCATGTTACTTGGGTAGGTGGGAGGGGAGGTGGACGTTACACTCCCTTAGGTTAGTTGATCAGGAGGCTAGTGAGTCTGGTCAAGGAGTTTGGTTCAAAGGACTGAAGTGATCCCTTAGGTTTTTACCAAGAGACCAGTTTGGTCAGGGACACCAATTTTGTGATATATGCCTTAGGTGTTGACTAGGAGTGATCCGTAAATTTCCGTGGATATTCCATTGGACTGTTCGTCACAACAGCTCTGAGAAATATATTTAAAATATGAAATTCTACACTATTATAGTATTATTATATTTTTGGATTTGTAGATTTACTGTTAATAGTGCATGCATGCGAATTAAAATTATGCAGAAAACAGAGAATGAAAAAAAAAAACTCACACACGCATTTGACACAAGAGATGCTCTGGGAAACCCTTTTAAGAGAAAAACCCAGTTGGAAGGTGAAGTCGCACCACTCTCTTTCTCTGAATGGAAATATGGTTGCGAGTACAAAGAACTATGTCCTGTGGCCCATGGGTTGATACAGTAAAAAACCCTCTTTGTGTTCTCTACCTCCTATCCCTCTTGGCTATTTTTTCTCAGCTATGGAACAAATGCACTTGAAAGAATGGAATCCCTTTTCCTCCTGTAGCCCGGTTATAACATAGTCAAGTAACCTACTAGCGATTAGGTTTGACTAACTCAACTCTTAACCAGAGTTAAAATATAGACTCTTCTAGAGTCCTCTACATCATAATCAGATGGCTAACCCATTTTTCATGAATAATGGGGGCTAATGTGGCATCCTCTCGAATTATGGTTGCGAAAATAGGAAGGTCAACTTCTGAGTAGCATAAATTTCACATACAGACTCTGATTGATGTGATTACTACGTCGTTGGAAAGGTATATATGTGTAGAATTACATTAAAATATGTTTCAATAAAGCAAAAAAATTATACCACCAAAAAATGTCGTTTGATGCCTCAAAATGCTCTCGAAAGGTTTCAGACCCTATTTTTTCCAGATTGGGTCCCGTTGATAAATATAATCCCGTGAGTTGTTTCGTCCACTTTTTGCACTATAAAATAACCAACATGGATGATAAACAATATAATGATCCAATATAGACCAAGGAGACCTATGGTTTCATCGAGGAGATTGATCTTAAGTCCCCTTCCTTAGGTTGCGACTGCAAGACTTATGGTTTGGTTTCAACGTACACAACTGTGAAAACAAAGTAAGGGCATGAGGACGAATTGATATGGTCGTGGGCCGAGAGACTGTATAGTTGGGGATTGAGATAGGGATTTTTCCCTTAGGTCATGGATTGAGAGACCTTGTTTTTGGCCAAGGAGATGTACCCTGCACATATGATTGGTTTGGCCTTATTAGATGTTATGTATATTTCCTTATGACGAGATTGATGATCTCTCCCTTAGGTTGTGGCTATGAGACCTATGGATTGGTCGAGGAGATTGATCTTAATAAAGAGAGAGACTTGTACTTGTGATCTCTCCCAACTCCACAACCACTTACTGTCTTGACCGACCCCCCACCCCCTCGCAATACCACTCAAGGTTTCAATGTACACAACTGTGAATACAAAGTAAGGGCATGAGGACGAATTGATACACCTGGTATATAAATCCATTGATTCGTTTCGAGAGGAGTTGATGCCATGTTGAAATGAATTGAACTCTTGCATATCTCAACATGTATGTTCAAAGCTCCATTGGTATTATATTTAATTTTCATGGAAATCATGTATGTTTGTCATTATGCAACGTCGAAGAACTATGAAAATGAAGTGTGGCATGTGGACCCAAAAGAATCAATTCTTAGAAAAACAGATCCAGATTTTTAGCAGCATAAAATCAATAGTTGAAGTTTGTTTGCAAGTTTTCGGGGATCATTTTCAGATTTTCAAGTAGAGAACCCAACAATCAAGGGATATCATCAAGATTTAAAGGCATAGGTGGCATGATATAAACAAGGAAATCAGATCCAAATTTCAAGGAGGTTAACCCAGGTTTCAAGCATGAAATAGCTGCAAATGGCATGCAGAAGATCATTCCGAATCCAAGGTTTTTTTCAAAAAATTGAATGACAAAGTTGATTGTGCACTTGTCAGCAGAAGATAAACAAACATATATGGTAGTTCAATTTCAGTTTGTGTAGAAAAAGAAATAGAGTGAAATAATCAACCCAACATTCAAAGGATAGTTTCAGATTTCCAAGCAAAGTATTTAACAAATAACACTTGGTATATCAACAAATATTGATTTTATAAAGTTACCCAAATCTCATTTCTAACGAGAGGATCCATAGGCACAATTAAAGGATGAATATATATAAATAGGTGGAAGAACACCTATCAGAACATTCAATAGTCAAAGAATTCATTTCCAAAATTGGAGGCAAAATATTTTCCAGAAGTTCCAAATTTCCTGCAATTAGAGATATTGCTTTTGTTTTTGGTAAATTGTTTAGATTTTTCTTCCAGGAATATTGTAACAGTTCGAGGAAGATGTTTTCTTATATAATATTTGGCTTTCATTATAAAATGGTTGGATTTTGATGCCAAAACCCTGCCATTTTTGTAAGGACTTATCTTGTATAATTTTTAATTGAAGTATTTCGACTTTAGCTTCATGACAAGATTTTTTTATCGTGTATGTATTTCCCTGTGAATTCCTAATCTGTTTCTAGATATGTTCAAGGTAACATAGGAGCTTTGGCAAGGCTAGGTTTGAGTATCAACCTCCCTCACAACCAATCACAAATTTATCATTATTATGGAGACTATAACACCCTCCTCCCACATCTACCCAAGTATTCAGCCAACCGGGGTAAAGATGTGACAAAAAGTTACTATGATATGGTTCAAATCCCTATGTGTCAATTGAGAAAGTGGAACCGATGGAACACATATAACATGACCTTCTACACTTGCGACATAACCCCCAAGAGCCACCCAACCGATCCATATGACCAACGCTTGAGACAAACTAACAGTTTGCTGCATTAAAGCCTCAATCTCCCCCTTGACATGGGAATGCATCTGACTGAGACCCTCTAGTCACTCCCACAACAAGGCATGCATGCAATTGGGGAATTTTTTGGGTAGTTCTGTGCCAACGACTCTAGATTCCATGCCACTTTTTCAGGGCCAGGACTTAGGCCACTACCCAGAACTCCATGAAACTTTTTAGAAATGAAAAATAACATCGAAACACTGATACAAATGTAAAGACCTGAACAAGTACTTGACTGGACCCCTACTAGCCATGACAGCCATTTCATCAAACATGTCACAAATATGCATTCTATAAATTTAAACAACATATCTGAGCATAGGGGTCTCACACTTATATGAAAATCATTAAGAAGAAATGATTCCTCATGACAATGACTACATTACTATATATTAATCCATACATTCATTGAACATTCAATGTTTAACCAAAACATGATGAGAGCCATACATTATCACAGTCATAAATCTCATTCATAACTAACACATAACCAACATAAATATCAAGGCTATAACAACCATATAAACCACATATAAACAAGTATATTTACCCATAAAATACCAAGGAGAAAAATTTCTTATTGATAATTGCATAGGTCGACCAGGTATGGGACTTCCACGAACCAGCCGACCGTAGACTACGCTAAACCAAATATTTCTTTCAGCCAAGAACCCTCATGCCATATTCCGAGCATGAATGCGGGATCTCATAAAACACATCAATCAAAACCAAAATAAGACTTCTAGCGGCTAAACCACCTCAACCCTCAACCAATGATTCCACCTCACAATCTGACATCGTTAACCATCACCAGATTGGTCTCCACCCCAAGCTGTCGAGGGCTCTAGAGTGTTTTTTCCAAACAGGGCTTCCAGGACTAGTAACTCAACCCACACTTCCGCTAGGATTCCAGAGCGTTTTTCTAACTAGGGCTTCCAATACTAATAACTTAACCCACCAATATATTTCAGATCGTTTGTCCAACTAAGGCTTCCAGGACTAGAAGCTCAACCCAAGTTGTTATAGGGCTTCCAGAGCGTTTGTCCAACCAAGGCTTCTAGGAACTAGTAACTCAACCCACATCTAAAGGCACAAGAAAAACAACAAGAAAACAAAGGTAAAACCCACAACACCATGACTATCCAGGAAATAGAAAGGCTAGGAGAACCACTGTCAATCTGGGCAATCCTCCATGCCAATGACAAATCATAAACATATAACCACATGCATATGCCATGCGTGCCAAAACTAGTAAGGAAATCATACATGCAACTCAGTACCTGCAAGCAAAACCTGTTGTAGTTGTTGATCCCGATGTCCTCTTGTGCTTTCCTACTCTTCCTTTTCCTTCTTGCTCCAAATCCAAAGTGCACCACACTCCTCCAAGAGTGCTCCAAGAAAACTTTAGGTGTCCAAGAGTATGGGAGAGAGACAATATAATGAGAGCTCTATGAACTGATCCTCATAAGCCTTTTTATTAATGACGCCTCTATTTTCTTCAATTTTCCATTATTTTCCTTCATTTTCCTCCTCACATTAAATCTGTGACATTTCACCTTCTTTTTCTCATATTTCCCATTATTTTCAAAATAAAATGACAATAAATGTCACTTTTCCTTTCCAAAGCCTTAGCCATTGCCTTTGCCAATTTCCATAGCCATAATAAACCATATGAACACCCACACTGGGATGTCCCATGACCAAGGTCTTATTTTATCTTTAATAAATTTTACATGGATTTTTGACCAGGGATGTTACAGAACCCTCCCCCCTGGGGGAACACCGTCCTCGGTGTTCATTGAAACCTACAACCAACAAGACCGTTGAAAGCAAAACATACTACCCATGGAGATTTATAACTTAACTCGTTGCAGTTACAATGATCAATCCGCTAAGAAGCAAACCAACATGATAACAAAAAAACATGAAAACCATAATGACATGGCACCATACCACTTATTCGAGCTTTATAGCATAATTCATGGTGATATTTACATCCATATACATAAGTACATATACAAAAACATCATACCAAGCATATACCAAAGACATATATCAAGGAAATTCACTCGACCGACGAATAGAGAAGGATACATGGCCCACATCTGTTCCACTATCTCCCATGTAGCTTCATTGGGCCCAAAGTGCTTCCACTTCACTTTAACCTACTCGATTGCTTAGTTCTGGAGCATGAGCATATTTCTCTTCAAAATACACTATGGTTATGGTTGGAATTCTCCTTCTGGCTCTACTTGCATTACAAACTAGTCAATCACATGATCAACATATTTAACATACTTCTTAAGTAATGACACATGAAAAACATCATGGAATTTCACTATTGAAGGTAGTGCAAGTCTACAGGCTGCCAGTCCAATCCTTTCAAGAATATTAAAAGGTCCAAAAAACTGAGGTGCCAACTTGGCACATGATCCAATCCTCAAGGAGCTTTTCTTGGGCTTGATGTGCAAGTACAACTGTTCCCAAACCTGAAATTCCTTAAAATACCTGTTCCTATTTGCATAAACTTTCTGCCTATCTTGTGTTGCCTTTAGATTCTTCTTGATTACTTACATGTCCTGTTCCATCTTTGCCAACATATCCAGTCCTATCTATACATTGTAAACTGGACCACTCCAACTAATAGGAGTATTACAACTCCTACCATAGAGTGCCTCAAACAGACTCATCCTCAAAGACTCCTGATACCCATTGTTGTAAGATAAATCAACCAACAAAATGTACTCTTCCCACTTTCACTATTGATGCATCACATACATACTCAATATGTCCTCCAATATCTTGTTGACCCTCTCTGTCAGTCCATCTTTCTATGGATGATAAGTTGTGCTGAAGGCCAAATCTGTGCCCAAACCTGCAAATAAATCTTTCCAAAATATCGAAGTAAAATTGGCATCCCTGTCTGACACAATCTTATTTGGAACACCATGCAACCTCACCAAATCCCCGATGAAGACCTATGCTACATCATTAGTTGAATAAGTAGAGTTCACTGGAAAGAAGTGCACTACCTTTGTCAATATGTCCACCACAACCATGATGGAGTCGTGTTGTCTAGATGTCCTCGAAAAAATTGTGATAAATTCTATAGAAATGACCTCCCACTTCCACTTTGGAATCAGAATTGACTGCAGTAGTCCACCTAGATGCTTACAATTTTCCTTTACCTGTTGAAAGTCCAAGTATCTAGCCACAAACTCTGCCACGTCCTTTTTCAAATTCGGCCAATAATAGAACTTCTTCATTGCCATCAATGTATTTTGATATCCTAGGTGACCTGAATACAATTTTTCATGGAGTTCCATCAAAATAAGCTTCTTGAGCTCACTCCTATCTGGTACATAGATCCTATCCCTAAATATGATCAAGCCATCTGTTGTGAGACAATAATCCACATCCTGTGCACCTGCACCTATACCTGTACCCATACCACTACTTGCACCTGTACCTATTCCATTACATGTACCTATACCACTACCTCTACATGTACCTGTACCATTTCCTGTACATGTACCTGTACCATTACCTGTACCTATACCTATACCACTACCTGTACTTCTACTGGTACTTTGTTGTAGCTTGTGCCTGATCTCCATGTACCTATTATCCTGTTGACCTACCTGTAAGATCTGATGCTAGAGATTTTTCCCATAAGAACTCATAGTTGCTATATGATTCACCTGCATCCGCCTGCTAAGAGCATCTGCAACCGTATTCTCTTTACCTTTAATGTACTTGATCTCAAATTTTTTTTTTTTTGTATTTTTGTGTTTTTTGTTTTTTGTTTTTTTTTGTTTTGTTTTTGTTTTTGTTGTTGTTGTTGTTTTTTGTTGTTTTGTTTTTGTTTTTGTTTTTGTTTTTGTTGTTGTTTTTTGTTTTTTGTTTTTTTTTTTTCCACAGGAAAAATCATAACTTTCATTATAATTATGAAAATTATGTGTTGTATATGCAATTAGCCATATTCAGATATGTCAGCATAAAGCCGCATTAAAAAAATAGATATCATTAAGTGTTCCAAAAATATATTTGTGTTGTGTATGTATGTAGATGATAAAGCTGTACATTAACAAAAATATATAAATAAAATTGTCTTATATGACACTCAAAAAGTGTTGTGAATCAACAATAATTAGAGCGACCCGCCCTTTGTCCTGGCACGTCTTCAAAAAGCCTATGGAAGAAATGATAAAATTGATGATCATTTTGTTCTTGTTTCTCCCATTAGTCCTTTAGTAGGTGGGATGCTGTTGAGATTCAACAAGATGATGAGCTTAGTGAAAAGAGTCGCCTTCACTAAGTGGGCCCGCAGGCTATTTTTGGTGCAAAGTCTATTTTTAGACATGTCGATCATATTCTATGAGTTGCAGGATGCTACTTGTGGATGGTTGGTCAAGTTGGAAAAATAGATGGACTTCTATTTTTAGACATATTGGGTGGAATTTATTTTTAGATTGCCAGTATAAAAATAGATATGTCGAATATTATTAGCTCTTAATAATATTTGGACTTTAAACATTATCTTATTCTCTTGGAGCACTTCAGTTAAGTGCACAGATGTGGCACAACAGCTGACAGAAAGAATTACGCTATTCTTGAGGGTTTACTGGAGCTAATGCATGAGGAGTTCAGTTAGAACTCATATGACAGAGTTTGGTGGAGTTATAGAAGTAGTTGATGGAGTTGTATTTAGTTTAACTCAGTTAGACTCAGTTGAGCTCGTTGTATCTAGTCTAACTGATTGATACACTAGTGAGAGTGGTGTGAATTAATTAGTTAATTAATTCACTAAATAATAACTCGTTAATCAACTGAAGAATACATCAATTAACTACAGTGCATGTTAGGTCCCTATATTACTAGTATAGTCCCTTATTGTTATTAGTGTAACCCCCTTATTGTTATTATTGTACCCTTGTAACCCCCATTTGTTATTATTGTGCCCTTAAATTATTATTGTTAGGTCGGCTAGGATTACATTGTGGCCCACTAGGATTACATTATGGCCCCATGGACTCCTATATATAGAAAGGAGGTTTTGTAAATTGTATCATCCAAGAATTGTTCATTTATGTAATGTATTGGAGGTTGCCCCTCGAAGTGGCTTATTTCTAAGGTGTTGATATCTCTTTTCTTCTATTTTTGGAGCTGGTTACTCAACATTTGGTATCAGAGCTTTGGATTCTAGGGTTTCGCTACTCCAAATAGGTCATCGTGGCATTTTCGCTATAATTTTTTTTCTAGTTTCAAAAGCTGAAATTTTTAGGGTGCGAAGCTGAAATCCTGAGGAAGATTGCCTAAAAATTTTAGAGCTTGGTTCACAATATTTTCGGAGATATCATCTGTGGAAGTTAGGTATTTTTCAGGCTCCTAAACAGGTCATCGTGGCATTTGCGCTATATCTTTTTTTCTATGAAGGTTCAGAATTTGAAATTTGTATGGTGCGAAGCTAAAATCCTGAGGAAATTCGTTAAAAAATTTTAGAGCTTGGTTCGCAATATTTTTGGAGATATGATCTGTGGAAGGTAGTGCTTTTTCAGGCTCCTGAATTTCATCTCAAATAGGTGATCATGGGAAAAGTTCAATAACTCTCTCTATGGGCATCGGATTGGAGTGCCGTAAAAAGTGGTCGCAAGTACACAGACTGTAGTTTCTTGGCTATCAATTTCAGAGACAAAGGACGAAACAATGACACGTGGCAAGTCGTACAAGTTCTCTCTACTGAACTAGTCCAGAATTAGGTCATTCTGGGAGATTGGACACAAATTTGTCTTGGAGAATCCAAATCAGGTCAGACCTGTGGAATTTGAAAGATAATTCAGAGGGCTACGTTGATACTGAAATTCAAATATTGAAGTGCTGCAATCATAGAGATTATCAAATTTCAATATCGAGCTCCTCAAAAGTAAAAAAAAGGTGTGTATATTTTTTTTCTTTCCAAATTGCATAAGTATTCTTTGAAGAATCAATTTGAATTGATTCCAAGGGCATATTGTAGAATATATAGAAGTATTGGGTTCTAAAAGATGCCCCATAAAAATAATTCAACACCCATTAAGCCTTAAGAAGGCTCTACTATGACTCATGAAGATGAAGAATTGCAACATGATCTATCAAAATTACAAGAGCAAGTGCAACAAATTTCACTCTCGCAAAGAGCAACAAAAAATGAAATGGAAGTTTGAAGAAAGGCGTGGAAGCGAACTTGGACGGTTTGAAGAAAAAAAGACATGGAAAACTAGATGGATGGCATGGAAGCTAATATGGATGGCATGGAAGCTAAGATGGATGGCATGGAAGTTGGCATGGAAGCTAAGATGGATGACATGAAAGACAACATGGAAAACATGAAGAATGATCTCAAGCGAGACATCGAAGGTTTGACAAAGTTGATACAAGAAATGTTTCCTAATGGTGAAAAGATAGTAGTAGAACCTCATGATGAGAACAAAATAAATGTTAATCGTGATTTCATAAACTCTAATGTTGGCGGGAAGAACCACCATATTCCAAAAATGGATATGAGGAAGTTTGATGGAAAGGATTCTGTAACATGGATACTACAGATGGAGCAATATTTTGATCTCCATAACGTGCAAAACACACAAAAGGTACGCATTGCAACTTTACATTTGGAACAAAATACATTTGTATGGTATCGATGGCTTTGCTCCCGTAAAAAAATTGTCACTTGGTCAATTTTTACGGAAGAAATGATAGCACATTATGAGGATACAAAGAGCAACACCTTCTTTAGCCAATTGATAAATCTCAAACAAAAGGGTTTAGTGTGGCAACACATTGAGGAATTCCAAAAATTGAATATAAGGGTAACTGAGATTCCAGAGGAACACAGGATCGATCTCTTCATAAGCACTTTAAAGGATAACATCCAACATGAAGTTCGTGTTCTGGAACCAGATTCATTAGAGAAGGCATTCAGGTTGGCAAGAAAAGTTGAATGTAAAATAATGGTGACAAGGAAGCCTACCACTCAATTCTATAAAGAAGGAAGTGTTGCTACGCCTAGATATCCACAACCTACAAGGTTGACACCACAAAAATTGGAAGAAAAAAGAGCAAAAGGGCTTTGCTACAGTTGTGATAGAAAATACACTAAAGGTCATAAGTGTGCTGAGAAGAAATTATTTTACATAGATTGTGAAGAGGAAGAAGAAATGAACAAGAAGAGGATATACACCAGGAACCAGCCCTAGAAGAGGAAGAAATGAATCCGACCATATCGTGTAATGCACTGGCAGGAATTACCACTTCTCAAACTCTCAAGATAGAAGGACAAATCAAGAAGAAAAAGGTAATAGTGTTGATTGATTCAGGTAGCACCCATAATTTTATTCATTGTAAGGTAGCCAAGGAATTAAATTGTTTCCTATACCCAGCACCCGAATGTCAAGTGATGGTTGCAAATGGAGGAACTATAAATTGCTCTGGAAAATGCCATAATATCAAGCTAACCATGGGGGAATATGTATTGACTAGTCCAATGCTTTCCATTCCTATGGGAGGTGCTGATGTTGTGCTAGGAGTACAATGGTTACAATCTTTGGGGACGGTAGCTTTTAATTTTCAAGAACTTTTCTTGAAATTCTTTTCAGAAGGAAAGGAAGTCGAACTACGGGGTATTGAAGGGAAGCCAGGAAGGATAATAAGCTCTAATGGCATGACAAAGCTTCTAAAGAAAGAACGACGAGGCGTAATTGCACAATTATGCTCACTAGAAGTTCCAACATCAAAATCATCTATTTCTGCAGATCTCCAACAAGTCTTGGACAATCATTCCAAGGTGTTTGAAACTCCCAAAGGACTCCCACCTATTCGCGATCATGATCATGCTATTCATCTGATTCCAGGAAGTGTTCCTCCAAACATCAGGCCTTATAGATATCCTTACTTCCAAAAGAGCGAAATTGAACGTATGATTGCAGAAATGTTAGAGGCGGGTATAATTCAACCCAGTCAAAGTTCTTTCTCTGCTCCTGTAGTATTGGTACGCAAGAAGGATGGATCATGGCGAATGTGTCCAGATTATAGGGAGCTCAATAAGCTCACCATTAAAGACAAATTTCCCATTCCTGTGATTGATGAATTATTGGATGAATTACATGGAGCAATTTATTTTACCAAGTTGGATCTTCGTTGGGGATATCATCAAATTAGAATGAAGACTGAAGATATTCCAAAAATAGCATTTCGAACTCATGAGGGTCATTATGAATTTTTGGTCATGCCTTTTGGCCTTACCAATGCACCTTCTACATTTCAAGGGTTGATGAATTCCATTTTCAAACCCTTCCTTAGAAAATTTGTGCTAGTATTTTTTGATGATATACTAATCTATAGCGGGTCTTGGAAGGATCATGTTGAACATGTTGACAGGGTGCTCAAACTATTGCAGGAGAAACAATTATATGCAAAAACATCCAAATGTTTCTTTGGAGTACAAGAGGTGGAATATCTGGGTCATATTGTACCTCATGAGGGTGTTAAAGTAGACCCTAACAAAATTAAATCCATTAAGGAATGGAAAGTCCTGACAACCATAAAGCAGTTGCAAGGATTTCTTGGGTTAACAGGGTATTATCGCAAGTTCGTTAAGAATTATGGGAGAATAGCAGCACCTCTAACAACATTATTGAAGAAAGATGCATTTTCATGGACTCCTGAAGCAACTAAGGCCTTTGAACATCTTAAAGAGGAAATGTGCCTAGCACCGGTCTTAGCTACACCAGACTTCACAAAAACCTTGATTGTGGAATGTGATGCCTCAGGAAATGGAACTGGTGGTGTTTTAATGCAGGAAGGAAGACCCATTTCTTTTGAAAATCGTCCAATCAAAGGAAAGTATTTACAGAAACCTATTTATGAGAAGGAAATGTTAGCAGTATTGCATGCACTAAAGAAATGGAGAACTTACCTAATGGGAAGACACTTCAAGGTAAAAACTAATCATGATAGTCTTAAACAAATTTTGGAAGAAAGACTATCTTCAGAAGAGAAGAAAAAATGGGTCACAAAGATGTTGGGTTATGACTTTGAAATAATTTACAAAAAGGAAAGCTTAATGTTGTTGCAGATGCACTCTCAAGAAAGAATGAAGAGGTGGAAGCATTGCTTTGTGCCATTTCTATTATCCAACCAGATTGGATAACCGAAGCAAGAGATGAATGGAAGAAGGACAAAGATGTATGGACACTCATTCAAAAGTTGCGGCAAGATCCTAGTACATCTGATACATTTAGTTGGAAAAATGATTCCTTATGGTACAAAGATCGCTTATATCTTTGTAAGAATTCCCAACTAAAACAAAATATTCTTATAGAATTGCACACTTCTCCTTTAGGAGGACACTCAGGATTTTTAAAAACTTACCACAGGGTGAAGAAAGAATTTTTTTGGGATGGCCTTAAATCTGATATTCAAAAGTTTGTGGCGGAATGTTTGGTTTGCCGGCAGAATAAAGTGGAAACAATTAAGACCCCGGGACTTCTACAACCTTTATCCATTCCAAGTCAACGTTGGGAGGAGATTTCAATGGATTTTATCACGGGTTTACCTAAGTCCGAAGGAAAGAGTGTCATCATGGTGGTAGTTGATAGACTTACCAAGTATGCACACTTTTGTGCTTTATCTCATCCATTTAAAGCAAGTACGGTTGCTACTACATTTATGGACAGAATTCAAAAGCTACATGGAAGCCCAAGGGTTATTGTGAGCGACAGAGATCCCATTTTTACTGGAAATTTTTGGAGGAAGTTATTTTCTTGTTTGGGTACTCAATTAGCTCATAGCTCATCTTATCATCCTCAATCTGATGGTCAAACTGAGATAGTAAATAAATGTTTGGAAGGATATCTTGGTTGTTTTGTATCTGATAAACAAACACAATGGGTCAAGTGGTTACCTCTTGCTGAATGGTGGTATAACACTTCCTTCCATACTGCAGCAAAAATGACCCCATTTATGGCACTTTATGGATATCATCCACCATCCATCACATCATATTCAAGGGAAAATTCGAAGGTTCAAGCAGTGGAAGATCACATCGAGCATCAGCAAGAAGTTCTCCAACTCTTAAAGGATAACCTGAATTTGGCACAAAATCGAATGAAACAATAGGCAGATCAACATTGCAGCGAGAGAAGTTTTGTTGTAGGAGATTGGGTATTTTTACGGCTACAACCATACAAACAAATGTCCCTCAAGCAAGCTAAGAAGGATAATAAATTATCACCAAAGTACTATGGTCCTTACAAGGTGTTGCAAAAGATTGGTACTATGGCATACAAATTGGAGCTTCCTGCTTCTTCGCGAGTGCATCCAGTTTTCCATGTTTCATGCTTAAAGAAGGTTATGGGTGAAAATCTTCCAGTTCAAACAATATTGCCAGAACTTGATGAGGAAGGAAAAATCATATTGGAACTTGAAGCGGTCACGAAACAAGAACTCGACAGCTACGGAATCGATCAATTTCAGAGTATCTCGTCAAGTGG
The DNA here is from genome assembly GCA_034641835.2 of Pinus albicaulis. Lineage (NCBI taxonomy): Eukaryota > Viridiplantae > Streptophyta > Pinopsida > Pinales > Pinaceae > Pinus > Pinus albicaulis. The sequence continues at coordinate 433,175,228 of CM076572.1, forward strand.
AAGAACTTACCCACTGAAGATTCTACATGGGAGGATGAGAATTTTATACAGAAGCACCCAGAGCTACTCAAGCGTTGAGGACAACACTTTTTTGAAAGAGAGGGGCATGTTAGGTCCCTATATTACTAGTATAGTCCCTTATTGTTGTTAGTGTAACCCCCTTATTGTTATTATTGTACCTTGTAACCCCCATATTGTTATTATTGTGCCCTTAAATTATTATTGTTAGACCGACTAGTTTATTTATTTACTAGGATTTTATTATTTTGTGGGCTCTCTCTTTCTCAAGAAAAGGAGGTTTTGTAAATTGTATCATCCAATAATTGTTCATTTATGTAATGTATTGGAGGTTTCCCCCTCGAAGTGGGTTATTTATAAGGCGTTTATATCTATTTTCTTCTATTTTTGGAGCTGGTTACTCAACAGTGCATGGCAGTTTCAGTGGAGACCAGTGGAGAGATAGGTGAGAGCAAGTGTGACTATCAGTTGTGACTATAGTGATGCATTTATTGCATCCAACACTCAGTGGAGATGCCAATGAGTATTGCACAATGCAAGATTGGTGGATTCTAGTTCATTCAGAGCCATTCTTCAGCAGGGATTTCACAGTAGAGGCAGGCTAGCAGGTGGCAAAGATTGGTGCGTGGATTTTCAAGATCGGGCCTGATTAGTGCGTAACGATTGTATTGTACTGAGAGCTTGATATGATCAGCTTTGTATGAGGATTTTTACATGATCTCTATGACATATATTATATACAGATAGTTGGGGTTTTCAGCTTCAGGCTTTCCTGTTAGACAACTGTGTTAATGTGTGTGAATTTTTATTGTTTCATGTGTGCATTGTTATCTTGATTTTATTTCCGCAAATGATCAATGGTGGAATAGATTCTGTATTTTGCATGAAGTTAAAATAGTGCGAGATTAGGATAATCTTGGATATATAACACATAAGTTATATAATTTCTACAGCTGCCTCCTTGGAAAGTGAATCGGAAATTTGATTCCTCTCAATGTATATATGATGACAAGAGATATAGTCAAAATGAGTTTTCAATTGATAAACCTCTTCCAAAATATTCTGTAGTGTGTGCACGTGACATGTTGAAAGATGATTGAACCAATCAATGATGTTATATGAGTCTCCAAATATCTGCATTCTATTGCAGTGAGGGAAAACTGTAGGAGAGCTCTAAGGCAAGATAGTTCAACATAATTGTTTGTACCCCTGCCCAATCCAATATTTACTTTGAAAAAATGTTGTTATGTAAGGTAAAGGATCACCCCCTCCCCACAGCCAAAATTTTGAGTAGAGCCATCAAAATAGGCCCAAGGAAAGGTCTTCTCAATGTCTTTAGGGATGATGATCTGAGGGGATGGGAGAGGAGGGTCATCCGGGATAATATGGTATATGGTGGAGATGTGACCAGTTATAATTAGAGGAAATCATGGAAGATGGATCGATTGCGAGCTATCCAAATACGCCAACATATTAAGATGGGAAGGTTGCAGAGTTTTTGAGGGTGAGAGGTGTGCCACGATGATTCCCAGGCTTGTTTGACAGAGGGACTCGACCTGTTCTTGTTGATTTTATGGGCTGTGAAAATATGGGTCCAGAGAGATAGAGTGACAGGGCAATGAAGAAATAGATGATCAGAGTCCTCCACCGCCAATTTATAAAGAGTGCACCAAGATGGGTCGATGAAAGAATGCTTTTGTAGATATTCCCCGGTGGGGATCTTGTTGGAGATAATACACCACATTAATAATTTGGTCTTAGCTGGAAATTTTAGTTTCCATAATGGACGCTACCACCAACACAGATCCAATGGTAGATGAGGTTCATATATATGCAGATAGCCATCCTAAGGAGTGTATTTGCCATTTTTGGAGATTGCCCCGATGATCTCATCATCTCTTTCAGTGATTCGAACATGTGATTCAGACAGAGTGGATAAGTAGTGTACCCATTCATCTTCCCATTGTTTATGGATATGTAGATCACAGTAGTTCAACCAGCCTTGAGAGAAATGGGTTGTGTTTGCTGGGTCAGCCACTGGGTCAAGGGTATAAAAACCAACATTGCTCAGTGAGATAATGAGTTCAGGTGGGAGCAGATGAGAATTTCCACAAGCTGACCATGGGTCACATCCAATATGGACCAACCTACCATAACTCACTTGCTAGGCCATACCATTTCTAATGTATTTTATGGAGTTAAAGACGACCCTCCAAATTGTTGAGATATTTGTTCTGTGCCAATGCCCCCCTCTGATCCATTCAATTGGCTGTAATGGATGGATATATTTGTGGGTGACAACCTTAGTCCAAATACTATCATCTGTGAGGATCTGCCATCCCAGTTTAGTAGCCAACACCATGGAGAAATAAGTCAGGTCTTTGATGCCCCAAACCTCCCACTTCTTAGGGAGGGCAATGAGGTCCCATCTTGCCCAAGCAAAAGTGTGTCCCTCCTTTGAGCCATTCCATAGAAAATAACAACATATTATTTTAATTTTGGTGAGATTACCCTTAGGTATCCAAGCCAAGGACATCCAGTAAACTAGAATGGCCTCTAGGAATGATTTAATAATTACAAGTAAAGCAACCCGAGAGAGCCATCTATGGTGCCAAGTATTAAGTCTCTTATCAATCTTTGCAATCAACCACGTTCAATCAACAATTCTGTAGTTGGGTGGTTTTAGATGAAAACCGAGGTATTTAAGACCATCCTCAAATCTAATAGAACTGAAGGGAAACCGCTGCAAAGCATAATGAGTCTCATGTGGTGTACATCCATGATTGGTAATGAGGATTTAGAGTTATTAGAAGTCATACCTATAGCTTTGCAGAACAATTGCAAAGATGAGTTGAAAACCGTTATGTCTCCAAGGGAACCATTCATAAATATGAGGACATCGTCCACAAAGAGAATATGTGTCAATATACAATTTTCTGTGATTTTGATACCTTTCAGCCTACCCCGATCCCTTTCATCAATCATGCACTTGCTCAGGCCTTCCATAAAAAGTAGGAATAGTAGTGGGGAGAGTGGACATCCTTGTCGGAGGCCCCGCTCTGTATGGAAGATGTTGGTTACTGCTCCATTAATAAGAACACTATAAGAGACAGAAGTGATGCAACACATGATATAGTTGATAGCCAATATGGGGAAACCAAGATGTGTGAGGAGCATTTTGATGTAGAGCCAGCTGGTTTGATCAAAAGCTTTTGGAAGGTAAATCTTAAGAATCATACCTTTGATATTCTTTGTGTGCATAGAGTGAAGTCCCTCCTGTCCAACCCCAATGGCTTCATGAATCTATCTATTCTCTAGAAATGAAAATTGTTCAGGGGAGATATGTTCAGATAGGATGGGCTTGAGTCTATTGGAAATGATTTTGTAAATGCAGTTACACAAATATATAGGGTGAAAGTCCTTAAAAGAGGAGGGATGGTCAGACTTAGGGATAAGGGAAATTAAAGTAGAGTTAAAAACATTGTACAAGTGGCCTGTACTTTTGGTCTTTTCCACCACCTCCAATAGCTCTTTTTCCAGAAGATCAAAGAATTCAAGGTAAAATTCCACTGGCCAGCCATCAGGGTCAAGAATCTTGTCCTTCTTGAACCATTTGAATATTACCTCAAGTTCTTCCATGGTAACATGATTGAGTAGGTCCTCTGCAGTATCCCTGTCCACATACCTTGGGAAATAGCCAACAAATTTGATGGTTTCAGCCAATGTGGCTTCCTGTGGGGCTTTGTATAGGTTCCTGAAGTGTGAAGTGCCCAAGTAGGCCAGCTGTTCAAAGGATGAAGCAGGAGAACCATCCACATTTTCAAGTTCCCAAATGTTATTGATGGCTCGCCTACCTCTGGCATATTGCTGAAAGAATTTAGTGTTTTCATTTCCTTCTTTTAACCAAATGGCCCAGCTTTTGAGTCTCCAATTTTCTTCCCTGTCCTTGAGTATTTTGAGGTGGTCAGATTCCAATTTGATGAGGTGTTCTTTAGCAACATTATATGAGAAACCACCATTAATATGATCCTCGAGTTGTGCAATCTCCCGCTCAATCTTAGCCATATCAAGGTCATTCTGTCTTCTCTTATATTTAGCCCATTCAATAGAATTCCTCTTAATCAAGTGTAATTTATTGGAAAAGGAATCAGAGCAGGTGTGGTTAGAGTTATTCGGGGCACTCCTCCAAGCCTGATTAATCATCCTTATATAATATTCATCCTGTAGCCACACCGAACATGACTTTTAGGGGGCAACATGCTTAGAGGATTCTCCAGAAATCTCAAGGTAAATGGGGGAGTGATATAAAATTCCCCCAGATCCTACCCATTGTCTGTATGAATTCAAGTGTTGAAGTAGATCTTCCCTGATGAGAAATATATCAAGTCTGTGGGCAATCATAGCTTCATCAGTACGCCGGTTGCGCCAAGTAGGGTAGGGTGATGCCATTATAGGACCGACTAGGTGATGGAGAGTAGATAGATGTGTGAAGACATCTGTGAGGGGGTCCATGTGGGCATTGGGTCCCCAAGATTCAGCAGGACCCAAGGAGAAATTTAGTTCACCAGCCAAAATGATGTTATCTGCTTGCATGAATGATGTTTGAAGTAAGGAGAGCCAAAATTCCTGACGATGTTGATAGGGTCCATACACATTTACCTTCCTTAACTCATACCCTAGCTGCTCAGAGAAAATGTCAACTACAAGAACTCCTTCCCTTCCCCAAAAATTGATGAGTTTGATAACCCATGGGTTATAGCCCAGTTCCAGATCTCCTGATCGTCCTCGAGAATCCAGTGCATGAAAGATCCAGGAGGGAAAAAGGGAAGAGAGGGTGGAAATGGTGGAATCAGATGGCCCAAGGGTTTATTGAAGGAACATGATATCCACATTTGCAGAGTCATAAAAGAGGATAATGGGAAGGTGCTTAGCAGGGCTAGCAAGCCCTCGACAGTTGAAAAAAAGGCATTTCATTGAGTAACTAGTGAGGGGGCATTTATTGCTCTAAGAATCCCTTCAATGGATAGTTGCTTTCCTACCGCAATGTCCAGACCATCCTGTGAAATGGCCTTGGAAATATTAGAGTGACAACCTCGAGTGGGTTTAATAGGGATGTGGGGAGGAGTAGGTCCAATTCCCAAACAAGCATGGGCAGGAGTGAGGTCAGGACAAATATTATAAGAGTGTGAGGATGCAGATTCCGATGGATTCTCCACCGGACATAAAGTGGAGGATTGGGCAGGGGGAATGGATGGAAGGGGGAAGAGTAAACCTCTGGGAAGGATATAGTGGAGCACACTAAGGAGGATACACGAATACCAAATGGAATGGGATCAGTGAAAAAATTAAATGCAGTAGAATACGTGAGATATGTAAAATTAAAATGGGGGAGAGGAGAGGTACTAGTACACGGAGGGTGTCTCGATGCTGCAGCCACTGTCATGGATATGGTAATCCTGATCGAGGTGCGAGTGGCAGAAACATTGACAGTCCTCAAGGGTGGCAAGTCCTGCGATGATGTGAGGATACCCGACGATTGGTTCTGCTTGTTCAGAGAGAAGGTAATCAGATCATGTGGAACTTGGGGGCCAGCTGATGCAGGTGAAATAGTGGCATTTTTGGGTAGCAGGCAGTCCTTGTAAACATGCCCAACCATGTGGCAACATCTGCATATGAAGGGTACACCTTCATAGTCCAAAATTTGAATGCGGGAAATATTCCTCCAGTGGATATTAAGGGATTCCTCCAATCCCTCCCTTGTGTCCAGGTGGATCAGTATGCAGGCGAAATCCATATTTCCCGAGTCAATGTGGGATCGTTCATGGTCTATATAGGTACCTAATATGTTACCAATACTGATAAATATCTCCTCCTTCCATAGATGTAGAGGCAAACTAGGGAGACACACCCAAATGGGGCCAAACCCTAGATGTTCCCTCTCAGGGTCGAATAAGGGGCTCCATCTCTTGAGGTGGACAGGAGCACTTTCTATGTGCCATAACTGAGAGAGGACCCAATCTGTGAGGTCCTTTGAAGTGAATTGAATGGAAAACCATCCCTTCATCAGCGTGAAAATGGTTGGGAGTTCCTGTAGGGTATTGCCCCAAATCTCTGATACCCATTGTTTGAGTCTCTTGGCGCTGTAATTCCATACATGAACCCGAACCACCAAAACCCTATCCACAGTTCCCATCAAATCTGCCATTTGAATTCCCTTACCAAGGGTGAGTTGACTGCCTTTGTTACATACCCTAGTCTACTTGGTCTTCCTGGATGCATGAGGGTGTGTACGGGTGGAATGAGGCTCAGAGGAAACCGAGTATGGTGGAGTAGCAGCTGAGGCAGAGGTCGAGGGGATGTGTAGATCAGGGAGGCAAATGTTAAAAAGACTAGATGGAGGGCGAGAAGAAGCAAGAGCGATACGGCATAGAAGAGAGGAGGTAAAAACCGCAATAGGAATGGCCGAGTGAAGAGTATCGATGTACCTAGAGCCAGAAATAGCAGGAGGGGGAGCCCAAAATGATCGATATGTGGGAGGTTTGGACTCGAGGGTTTTGGAAGCGACAAGGGAAATGTTTGAGGCAAGAAAGCAAGAGATGACGAAGATGGTGGGCGAGTATCTGATGAGAGGATGTGGGTGTATTCAGCCGCAGTAAGGATAAAAAAAGTTGCAGCGTTGAGGTCAGCAACCATGAAAGAGTCAAAATCCGGAATAAGGTAGGAGGAGGTAGGGTGAACTGGTGAAACCCTAGGTAAACCGTCCAAAAAATAATAAGTAACAGCTGACAAGGAGCATGGAATACCTGTAGAAAACTGAGGAGAGTTCGACCCGATGTGTATGGGTCCTCGGTGAAGTCGAGGAACTCTTCTTCCATTTCTGAGGCCATGGTCAAAGCAACCGACAACCAAAACCGGGAAACTGCCGATAAAAGGTAGTGAGGTAGTCAAAATAGTCCAACAATAAATCAGGTGAGAGTCAGAACTCCATTGTGTGGGCAGGTGATGATAATCGTCGTGGTCGCGAAGAACCAAAGGATCCCATCAACAAACCGATCCGCCCATCAGTAGGTCACAAATTCGAACGCCCCAACACACATTCACCAATCTCCCACTCATCCTCCATCCATCACAATTCCTGATCTCAAAGCCAAACTTGTTGATCGTGGCCAACCATCTAACTTGCCTGGAATTCAGATTTGGCTGGTTGAACAAATATCTCAACCCAATGTGATCACTCATCAGTACAAACCTCCTACCAAGAAGATAGTGCCTCCACATCTTCAATGCAGGGATTATTGTTGCCAACTCAAGATCACGTGTCAGATAGTTCTTCTCGTGCTCATTCAGTTTTTATGACTCGTAGCATACTACCTATCCTTCCTGCATAATAAATCCACCAAGTCCACTCTTGCAAGCATATGTGCATACCATAAACTCTTTTTTTCGGATATGAAATATTTACCACGGAGCTTGTGTCGACAATTGTTTCAACTGCTCAAAATTCGTTGCACATTCCTCTGTCCATTCAAACTTCTCACCTTTCCCTTGTAATGACGTAATAGGATAAGAAATCAGTGAGAAGTTCTTGATGAACCTCCTGTAATAACCGACTAACCCCATAAAGGACCTTACCTCATCCACATTCCTAGGAGATTCCTACTCCATGATAGCCCTTATATTTTCTGGATCTACTGCTATGCCTTCCTTGGAGACTACATGTCCCAAGTAATGTACCTCTGTCTGAAAGAAACTAGATTTTCTAAGCTTGGAATATAAATGATGTTCTCTTAGAAATCTCAACACTGCTGCTAAATGCTCGACATGTTCTTCCTTATTCTTAGAATATATCAATATGTAATCAATAAATACAATAACAAACTTGTCGAGATAAGGGTGCAACACACTATTCATCAATCACATAAAAGTATCTAGAGCATTATTCAAATGAAATGGAAATGCAACAAATTCATAGTGTCCATACCTAGTCCAGAAAGCTGTCTTGTAAATGTCCTCTTCCTTGATGCGTACCTGATGATATCCGGATCTCAGAGCAATTTTTGAGAAAAAATGCTGCTCCCTTCAACTAGTTAAACAAATCATCAATCCTCGACAAAAAAAACGTATTCTTAATGGCCACCTTGTTCAACTGCTTGTAATTAATGCATAACCTGAGGGTACCATCCTTCTTCTTCACAAACAATACCAGTGCACCCCAAGGTGATACACTTGGCCTAATGTATCCCTTGTCAATAATTTCCTTTAATTGCAACTTTAGTTCTACCAACTCTGGAGTGCTCATCCTATATGGTGCTTTTGATGCTGGTGTTGCCCCTGGTCCCAAATCAATAGAAAAATCCACTTCCTTGTGAGGTAGTAACTCTAAAATATCTGCGGAGAATACATCCTAAAACTGTTGTAGAACTGGGTACCTGCTTAAGACATCTGCATCCTCAACTTCCTTACCTTTGTCACTAGAAATATGTATTGCAAATAATAGAGACCCTTTCCTGCGACTACGCTTCTCCTGCATAGCTGTTACCATCGTAACTAATGTTGCCTTCTTCTTTCCCTACAAGACTCTTTGTTCTCCATTATCATCCAAACACTCGATAGATTTTTCATGGAAGTCCACTTCAGTCCTATGAAGATACAACCAATCCATACCCAACAACATACTATACGAACCCAATGGAAATACATTCAAATGCGCTGATGTAGGCATACCATTCAACTCAAATTCACAAGCTCTTACCCAATAATGAACTTGCTTCTTTGTACCTGTAGCTAACTACACTAACCAAGACTCTATATTCACTTCTTTGTTCAAACCACACTTATCCACCAGGTTAGGATTAACACAACTATAATTAGATCTAGGGTCAATCAGAATAGAAACAACTTGATCATAAAGCTTACCGTCCATCTCGATAATAGATGCCCGATGATCTTCCTGCATGTTATCTGTTATAGGTCAATTTGGGCACCATTCCCAATGACCTGGTTAACTGGGCATCATCTCCAGGACCGATGATCAAGGGTCTATCATTCGCTATCATCTCAGTTGCTATATGCTCTAAGACAGAAAACAAGAAAAATCAAACAATGACTTTCATCAAGCAAAAAGTTTCCACGGTTTGAAGCTTAATATTTAGCATATGAGAGCTCACCAACGCAGGCTCTAAGGGGCCTAAGTGTGTTGCATATGCAGGTAGCCCCATGAAAGGCTGCTCTGTAGAGCACTTCCTGACATTCAAAGGTGCGTTGGTCACATTAGGAGTGAAATTCTCATTGTTCTGGAATCTCCACTTGGCCAGTGCCTTCTAGAAGAGTTTACATGTGTCAAGCTTCTGATCCAAGTGTCCATTTGAAATCTACATGACTTGAAACATGTCTTGCCTATTTTTGGAAATCTATTGATTGCAAAACAACCTATAGTTCATCTATAAATTGAACACAAATCTAAGTGTTTGAGGAGGAAGAATTTGAGTAGAGAAATGCTGGAGAATTTTCAATTGAGAGTTTGATTTGTGGAGCTGCTGCTAGAGAGATTTATGCTGTGATGAGACATGGGAAATCTGTTGGAAGGTCACTTCAAATCAGTCACTAGGTTGTAACCTCTCCTTCTATCATCAATAAAGAGTACTTCTTATTTTTCCCTACATGCATCTATGTTAACTTTGATTTTCCATATTGTAAGATCTTGGTTGATGAATGTAGTTTATGCTTTACTGATTTAGCTAAATAGCTTGAATAGATATCTATATTATTGCATCTTCTGTTGTTTCAGTGTTCTTTCTTGCATGAAGCATTCAACCAACAAACTGCTTGAATTTGAAGCTGCAGTGGAAGCGATAGAAGGAGTCATTTGGAAGCGACTGAACAAGTAAGCCTCCAATCTTCTCTGTGTATCTATTCAGAGTTAGGAGAAATGGTAGTATAGTCTTTCACCTGTTGTTCTAGACTAGCACCTGTCTAAGGAAGCATACTTTATCCGGAGATTACAATTCTAGCCCAACAAATTGGCTACTCTGCTGGGGAGAATTTCTCTTAATTTTAGGTGTTTTAGTCTCTGATTTTCTTTCTAAATCCACCCAGTATCTGTTACACATAAAGGTTAGAATTTTTCAGAGCTTAATTTTCAAAGACAGTGAGCCAAACAAGAGATTTTTCTTTGTTTACTACGCCCAACGCACTCTTAGTTAGGGCACAGTGCTGTGCAGAACACTGTCTCCCTTCCAAGCCTGCATTGCAGAGCACTGTCTCCCTTTGGAGACTGCGTTGGCTCCTGAAAGGGACCAAATTCCCTTGAATCTGACTTTGTAACTTGCTTCAGTTATGTTTGCTACTGTGTTTTGAAAATTTTGATGCTCAATTGACTAGTGACTCTATATACTTCTTCTCCTTTGACTGAAAATTTGTTCAATGTTTTTATAAATTTTTTTTCTTTATCATTGACAAGTTGATTTCAAAGTAATTTTTATGGTCGCATTAAGAATCATTTGCTTTCGAAATAGGAAATTATCGTAAAATATTCATTTCCTTGATAGGATAAATTGTTGTTTAAATCCTCGTTTTTCCTTCAAAAGAGAAATTGTCGTTTGTATTCTTCGTTTCTCGAAAGTAAAAAGCATCTGATTATTGATCTAGTGCACCTAGTTTCTTTTTTGCATTCATAACATTAAGGAAACTGAAAAGAAAAACTTGCATTTGCATGTAGGATTGTGTGTTTTTTACAAAAGGAACATTAAGAAATCTGCATTTAGTTTGTGATTCATTGATTTGTTTGCTCACAAATTATTTGTTCTCTTTCCAAAAAACTGGCGTTCTCTTACCTTAGTAGCTAGGTTCTTCATTGAAAAAGATGAAAGTGAAAGTTTGTTTATCATTCTTAGCTACATTTTAGGAATTTCATATACATCATCGTGGTGAACCTTTGAAAGGAAATTTTTTAAGCAAGATCAACATAAAATAAATCTCAATTTAGTTAACAATGCTTTGGAACATTAACAATAACATTTAGAAGGTCTAGGCTAGAGACGTGTTCCAGCGTCGTAAAACATAGCAGCTGTCGCTAACTTGTCTGCGATACATTTTGAGTGTGATAACTCACTCCACATACGTAAATATATCATAGCTCATCCACATACTTTCGGGTATATCGGGCGGTGTTACAGTACGATAAGTATAAAGGGGTGCTCTCACTGTGTGGTTTCGCATCAGACAATGCTAATACGGACTTGGGCCTCCACATACCTTCGGGTATATTTGTGAGGATGAATTTTAGGTGCTATTCATCCATAGCGAACCGAGTCAGCCGCCCTGAAATTGTGATACACCAAACACAACATTCAGGGAGATTGCCTGCCCGTACTTCTTGATTCGCCAGGAGGTATTCTGAAGTTCACAGTTTCTTGGTAAACCCTTTTTGCCTAACGTTACCCTCTTTTTGTTTTTTGTTTTTTTTTGGTTAAAATAAATCAGTAATGGTGGAAGAAAAATATCCTATCCCCCGTCGTTCACGTAGATTAGCTTTAAAACTACCTTTACCACCGGAAGTTACCTCTGGTAGGCGAAGGCGATCATAATCTACCGAACCAAGTACAATTCGTACCTATAGCGAAACATCATCTTTTAAACCAGAGCTAGCTCAAATTGTTTCCACAAATCGTGGTTTGTCTACTGTTGTCTAAACAGAGTCTTCATAGCTACCCATGATCACGATCCATCCAATATGTGAGACCATACCTCTCGAGCCCAACGTTGTTCAACTAGAAATTGATCCAGATCCCATTGTGCTTTAGGGGGAAAGTGTTATTGGTCAAAATAGACATCATCCCGAGGACCAATGAAATAGGGTATATCATCCCCTTATATTTCTGTTGCTATATTCCCTAAGTGGAGAAAATCTTGATCCCGAAGTCGAACAACCAGAAGTTGTTCCTGTATTGGTCACTCCAAAATCTATTGTAGCCATTGAGTCTCCCATATCGCGCAGTCAACCACCTGAAATTTACTTTGTGCCTGACGACGAATTTCTTCCACCTGGTTTAATTTTGATTGAAGAAATATCACAAGACGAGACACCTTTAACTCCAACTCATTTTCGGTAGGAGCTTTACATGTACGAGTCTTTTCTTCAATTAAATTCCTTTGCTTTTGTTGATCCCGTTTCACTTCGAGTTCCCATAGATTATATTGGGTATACATTGGGTCATTTGACCATGGCTAAGATAACATCCCAGACTGAACCATATATTTCAGCTGCGACAACATCTGTTTTTGCTTCATTTTCAATGTTTTTTCCATTGACTTCACCCATGTCATCATCTGGAATCCTATCTGGTTCCTCTCCTTGGTGGCTGGTGATACCACATATGTTACCCTCAGACATTCCTAAATTCAATGAAAAACCTAAAGAAGACCCGTCATCGCATGTTATAACTTATCATTTGTGGTATTCATCAAATTCCTTAAATGATGACTCCATTAGACTATGTCTTTTCCAGCACACACTCACTAGTCTAACCGCATAATGAGGATAGTTATTTTTCTGTGTCAAAATCATTAAAAAATGAAACATAATCATGAGGATGGTTCTTTTACTATGTTAACCTCGTTAAAAAATGAAATAGGCTTTGAGGATAGTTCTTTTTTCTTGTGTCAACCTTGTTAAAAAATGAAACTAGTACCTATGAGGATAGTTCTTCTTTCTTGTGTCAACCTCGTTAAAAAATGAAACAAGTGCCTTTGAGGAAAGTTTTTTTACTGTGTCAAGCTCGTTAAAAAATGAAACAGGTCATGAGCATAGTTCTTTTCCTGTGTCAAGCTCGTTAAAAAATGAAACAGGTCCTCTCCTAATTATGATGAGTCTTTCATCTGATCTCGTAAATGAACCTTCATTCCATCCAGCTATTAGTAACTAGTAATCTACTTAGGTGAATGAAGTGAAGCTTTGGGGGCATCTTCTCTTGCAGTGGGCATTCAACATGTGCCCTTGCAAGGGGAATTCAAAACATTCTTACTAATTGCATGCAGTCAACAGTTGAATTTCGTGGGAAAAATAGTTCAGAGCTCCAAAATGCAAATGGTAACTATGGAATGGTAAAATTGAATAGTGAAACTACTTTTTATATAGTCATTTAATTGTTTGCAAGTTAAATTTATTGGTATGACTATAGTTTTATTATTTTTTTATCATGAAACAGGTAGTTTTAATCCATTTGATGTTGTTCTGAACAAGAAATACAACTGATGAACATATTAGTTGTAAAGATTTATTCAAAGAATGACTTGACCACAAAGCATACTTTTTCTCCTTATTTTCGAGCTTTGTTAAAAACGAAAAAGGATTTGAAGCGCACTTTTTCTCTTTTTTGAGCTTCAATAACAGTGAAAAAGGAATCCCTGGAGTCTTCTTTCAGCGCTTTCCAGACTCCGATAATGTGAAAAGATTGCCGAGCACTTGTCTTTTCAAGCTCGTTAAAGTAAATGAATCGATATATGCTCAGTATAAGTTTAACCCTTTTCCGGACTGAGATGGATTATTTACGAAAAAGGAATACCTTGGTTAAACATGACCAAAGAGGTTCTCTCAGATATTATTTTACACTTTTTCGAATATGAGTGAAAAATTTACGAAAAAGTACTTTTGGAGTTCTCTTTCGTGCTCTTTTTCAGACTCTCTAAATATGAAAAAGGACCGGGCTATCACTGTAGTTAAGCTCGTTAAAACATAAAATAGCGATGGGCTTGTCGATCATGGCAATAATTGAGTTTCATTCATTGCTAGAATCGTTAAATTATTAAATAGAGATACTTTATTCGCCTGAAGGGTTGAATTATAGATCAAGAAAATGTTCCTCCTCAAGCTTGTCAAAAAATAAAGAGGTACTAGTCGACAAATGACTAGGGAAAATTTGGGAAAAGTAAGTAAAGTTTCTTTTTGGTAGCAAGTCGCTCTTGAACATGACACTTCTTTCACTCCATGTCTGTGATTGTTTGGGTTGGGTAATCATCTTGACAGTTCATTCACACCTATGGTTCATCATACCTTCACTTTGATTTTGGGTCAATGCTTCCAACTCATCACAGTGTCGTCGATATGTTCAAGAGAAGTCATCCAGTGATTAAAAACTCATCCATTTGCAATACTCATAAACCTTCATTTTCATGACCGTCATCCCTGAAACTTGCTATACCAAGTCGTGCCCTTGTCTCCGAAATCAGTAACTCTTGTTGTGCAATAAGGTGACTTCCTGTTGACAAAAAATCAATATCCAGGAAGTTCACTTAGGAACATCAGATTCCAGTACCATGAGGCTTGCTACAACATCGACAAGATCCTCGCTTTCGGACCTTTGACCGAAATATTTTGTTTGGCATTCGACATCAAATCATCTATTCGCGCCTTACAAAATGTACTACAGTACCTTGAGGGCCATTTTCATTAATGGTGGTTCTCTCACGTTTGTTAACAACTCACATTATTGGTTGGTAATCAAACGATGTCTTTCCATGTTCGACGACAAATCATATATTCGCATGGCTAGACTTGTACCCGCATGATTGAGTGAATGAGATAAGAAGACCCCGGATCTAGTTTCAGCCATCCGGGCTGCGATTTCAGGATTGTTGTACACATCATCTGTACGGTGACATTACATATATATTTTCATCCAAACATGGGCCTATATCTGTAGGCATGTCTGCATCTGGGCAACATTCCAATGTAGATGACTTTCTGAATTATGTACATGTTATTAGATTGTTTTATGTGCTGACTATGATAATGCCTACCCTCAGCAATTATGATCAATATAAGTTATATCATGATGTAATTTATTGTAAGATTGATGCAAGTGACCATTCCGCTTTGTTTCCAGGCTCATCACAGTGTAAAGCATCTCAATCAAATGTTCTTATTATTTGGATCTCATGCTTTAGGGGGAAATTGTTATAGGTCAATTTGGGAACCATTCCCAATGACTTGGTTAACTGGGCATCATCTCTAGGACCGATGATCAAGGGTATATCATTCCCTATCATCTCAGTTGCTATATGCTCTAAGACAGAAAACAAGACAAATCAAACAGTGACTTTCATTAAGTAAAGGTTTCCATGGTTTGAAGCTTAATATTTAGCATATTAGAGCTCACCAACGTAGGCTCTAAGGGGCCTAAGTGTGTTGCATATGCAGGTAGCCCCATGCAAGGCTGCTCTGTAGAGCACTTCCTGACATTCAAAGGTGCGTTGGTCACATTGGGAGCGAAATTCTCATTGTTCTGGAATCTCCACTTGGCCAGTGCCTTCGAGAAGAGTTCACATGTGTCAAGCTTCAGATCCAAGTGTGCATTTGACATCTACATAAATGGAAACAAGTCTTGCCTATTTTTGGAAAGCTATCGATTGCAAAACAACCTACAGTTCATCTATAAAATTAACACAGATCTAAGTGTTTAAGGAGGAAGAATTTGAGTAGAGAAATGTTGGAGAATTTTCAATTGAGAGTTTGATTTGTGGAGCTGCTGGTGGAGAGATTTATGTTGTGATGAGACTTGGGAACTCTGTTGGAAGGTCACTAGGTTGTAACCTCTCCTTCTATCATAAATAAAGAGTACTTCTTATTTTTCCCTACATGCATCTATGTTAACTTTGATTTTCCATATTGTAAGATCTTGGTTGATGAATGTAGTTTATGCTTTACTGATTTAGCTAACTAGCTTGAATATATATCTATATTATTGCATATTCTGCTGTTTCAATGTTTTTTCTTGCAGGAAGCTTTCAGCCAACAAACCACTTGAATTTGAAGCTGCAGTGGAAGCGACAAAAGGAGTCATTTGGAAGCGACTGAACAAGTAAGCTTCCAATCCTCTCTGTGTATCTATTCCGAGTTAGGAGAAATGGTAGTATAGTCTTTCACCTATTGTTCTAGACTAGCACCTGTCTAGGGAAGCATAATTTATCTGTAGATTACAATTTTGGCCCAACATTATCAAACACTACATAGATCCATGAACACTCTATCCAACATCCCCCACTGTCTGTGCTTCTTGAGAACTGTAGATCTTCAGTCTACCACCCTGATGCTGTGGAAAATATCTCCTACGATGATATTTGCCACAAGTACAATACTGTATAGACTTCTAGTTTTCACCCTTATTCTACTCCTCAAACTGAAATCCATGCCCTTTGTCAGATGAATTGAACTTGTTATGCGGTGATGCATTCTCTTTGTTACCTATGTCTTGAGGCCTTGCTCGCTTCTTATCCCATTTCCTTTTATTCTTATCATTACCTTTCCAGTCATGCTTAGTCTCATATCTGCACTTTGACTGCTTGTAAAAATTCTTTAGCTTTTGGATGGCCTCCTCCAATGGTCTAGGATCATCAAACTTAATCATGTCTCTGAATGCTATCAAAAAACCACTGATGAATCTTTGAATCTTGGCCTTCTCCTCCTTGAGTTAAGTCACATACCTCAATAACTCAAAGAACCTGCTAGTGTACTCCTCATTAGTCATAGATCCCATGTTTAGCTCATAGAACTATTTTTCCCTATAGTTATAGTATCTACTATCTCTTAGAGAAACCTTGGATGTTAGGGAAAAAATCTAAGGTAACCTCAAACCTATTTTAGGATGAAAGTTGGCCCTTCAGCATAGAGAGGGCTCTCTTCCTAAAACACAATTACTCTAGGTCACTGTGTTAGTAGGTTTAATTTAAGCTCTATGGCCATATTTTTCTAAAACATGATGAAATTTGGTTGGGATATATATAAAACACACCATTGGGCATGGAGTCTAGTTTTACCAAATGATGCTACAAATTTGATGAGCAGGACAAAAAAATCAAGGTAGTAATAAATAATTTGATAATTTGAGAGATTTCGAAGAAGAAAACTGAAAGGAAAACAAAATTATAGGTGACAGAAGCAATAAGTACTAATGACTAAGAAATACAAGTAGGGTCACTTTTTTTTGTGATAACAATACCTCTCCGATAGGTACTTCTTCCTGGATTGTCTCTCGAATTCACTCGAAGTCAAATCCTCCTCATAAATATATCTGACGTTATTTACATATTCCAACCATATATCTGCTTTACCTTTAAGACTAAATGTAGCTATTATGGCCTTCATGTTCTCTGAGTAATCATGTAACCTAAAGAACTTATTCACCCCAAGAAACCATGCTTCTGCATCCTATGATTTCTTCATATCTCCATCAAATGTACGTGGCTTTACTTTATTGAACTCATCCTGAAAATATCCCCTTTCATTCCTCCTGTAAGGGTGATAATGATGATGATCATGATACCTGTCAGAACCAGAACTAGAACAATACCTGTGTCCATCAGCTCTCTTGTCTAGTGTATCCAATAACCTGCCATCCCTAATCGTATCATCTCTATTTGACCTGTGCCCATTATGGGATTTGCTGCCATATGCCCCATTAGTCCTATCCCCTCGTCCATAGCTTATCCGAAGTGGTCCCAATCTCTGAAATTTTGACAAACTATGAAGAATTACTGCATTGACTTCTGCTTGTTTCTCCCGTGCCTTCATGATTCTATCATTGTCTGCTTTGCAACTCCTTATTTTTGCCTTCAAAATCCTCAATGTGTCTGCTAAGTCAAAAGAGCGCCCAACACCAAGCTACTCATTTGATTCATAGGGAGAATCTTTGCAGTCTACCATCTTTCTAGTCATCTTTCATCTCTTCTTCCTGCAAGGTATATTATGTTAGCTAAACGAAATCATAAACAAACTAGTGTACCTTAGTATAGTTCGGGAAGGATATCTCGTCTGTAAGAGCAACCAGATTCGCGAATAAAAAAAAAACATAATTAGATCAACATATAAGCATATTTTCAACCATTATCTAGTTATCAATGCATGAATATGTTAACCACATACCACGACTTCATTCACAATGACCATCATCCAACCAATGTATGCATAACAACATATAGACACTGACACACATAACCAATGCATGACCAACATATACTTACAACATATACATTCAACAATGGCACCATCAACTTTGATATGGTGACACCACTGTAATAATGACCAATTCCATGCATACATAACAAGCACATAGACCACAAGCACACGAGCCTATATGCAACTGACATGTACATATGCCAACACATTCATCCAAGGGGAACAGAAACCAGACATCACCCAAGGAGAGGGGAACCATGCTTTGATACCACTATGTAACACCCTCCTCCCACATCTACCCATGTAGTTGGCCAACCGGGGTAAACATGTGACCAAGAGTTACTATGATATGGTTCAACTCCCTATGTATAATTTTAGGAAGTGGAATTAACGGAACACATACAACGTGACCTTCCACACCTGCAAAAGAACCCCCAGGAGCCACCCAACCCATCCAGGTGACCAGTCCCTGGTCTCTCCCTTGACACAGGCATGGATGTGACTGAGACCCTCCAGTTTCTCCCACAACAAGGCATGCATGCGACTGGGGACTTTTCTGGGTAGTTCTGTGCCAGCGACTTCGAATTTAGTGCCACTTTTTTAGGGCCAAGACTTAGGCCACTACCCATAACTCCATGAAAATTTTAGAAATGAAAAATAACATCAAAACAATGATACAAATGTAAATAATTGAATAAGGACTTGAATGGACCCCTACTAGCCATGACAAACATTTCGTCAAACATGTCACAAATATGCATTATATAGGTTTAAACAACAAATATGAGCATAGGGGTTTCACACTTATCTGAGAATTATTAAGAAGCAATGATGCCTCATCAAAATAACTGCATTACAATCGCCATATATTCAGTATACATTTATTGTTTAACTAAAACATGATGAGATCCATACATTATCACTGTCATAAATATCGGCCATAACTATCATATAACCAACATAAATATCAAGGATATAACAACCATATAAACCACATATAAAAAAGTATATTTACCCATAAAATACCAAGGATAAAGAGCTCTTATTGATGATTTCATAGGCCGACCAGGTATGGGACTTCCATGAACCACCCGACCATAGACTAGGCTGAGCAAAAATTTTCTTTCAGCCAGTCACCCTCGTGCCATATTCCAAGCATGAATATGGGATCTCATAAAACACATAAATCAAAACCAAACGAGGGCTTCCAAAGGCCAAACCAAATCAACCCTCAACCAGTGATTCCCCCTCAATGTTGAAAATCACTAACCATCACCAGATTGGTCTCTACCCGAAGCTATCTAGGGCTTTAGAGCGTTTGTTCCAACTAGCGCTTCCAGGAATAGTAATTTAACCCAAATCTATCGTTGGGAATCTATAAAATTTTCTAACCAAGGCTTGCAGGACTAGTAACTTAACCCACCAAGGGATTCTAGTGTGTTTTTCCAACTATGGCTTCTAGGAATAGTAACTCAACCCAAGCTAATATAGCGCTTTCAGAGCATTTGTCCAACCAAGGCTTCCAGGAACTAATAACTCAATGCACAACCAAAGGCATAATAAACAAACTAGAAAACAAAGGTAAAACCCACAACACCATGGCTATCCAAGAAATGGAAAGGCTAGGAAAAATCACTGTTAATCTAGGCAATCCTCCATGCCAATGATAGATCATAAACATATAACCACATTTATATTCTATGCATGACAAAAATAGTGAGGAAATCATGCATGAAAGCAAAACCCAGTGTATCCGCTGATCCTGATGTCCTCTAACGCTTTCCTACTCTTCCTTTTCCTTCTTGCTCCAAATCCCAAGTGTACCACACTCTTGCAAGAGTGCTCCAAGAAAAATCTGTGTGTCCAAGAGTATGAGAGAGAGAGAGAATAGAATGAGAGTTCCAAAACTAAATTGAAAAAAGTCCGTGAAATGATCCTCAGAAGACTTTTTATTAATGAGGCCTCTATTTTCTTCAATTTTCATCCTCACATGCAACCTGTGACCTTTGACCTTCCTTTCCTCCTATTTTCCATTATTTTCATAAATAAATGCCACTTTTCCTTTCCAAAGCCTTAGCCATTTCCTTTGCCAATTTCCATAGCCATAATAAACCATATGAACACCCACAATATGATATTTTTCCCAACATTCAGCTTGGAATATGTGTCCCATGAACAAGGTATTATTTTTCCTTTATTAACTTTTACATGGATTTTTGACGAGGAATGTTATAGAGACTAGCTAATTGAAAAAACTGTTTGAAACAAATCCTCTGCATCATTTAATTATTTCCTTTTATCATCTCTTGAATGTATTTTTGTTCGACTGTAGAAGTCTTCAACATGAATCTACTAAATTTGATTGATTGAGTATTCAATATGGATACTTAATTATTTTATTTCTCTTCTATTCCTCTACCAACCTCTTTTAAGTTATGTTATTTTGTCGAAGGTGGACGTTGGCACTTTGATAAAACCTCAACAAGGGAGGAATCTATTTTTTTGCAGAGATTGGGTATTCATAAACAACCACTTATACATATCATAGATCTGGTCATTGTGCTTCATAGGATGTTGTCCAGTGCCAGTGAACAACGTTAAAAAAATCCTTGTAAGACTTGAGGGAGTCCCCTTTGGTTCTGTTATCGCTCTATAATTTATAATATTGGCAAGACTAAATTATAAAGAACAACATCAAACCACTTTGGAACCTAGGATCTAGCCCTCCTAGATTCAGAGAGGGATATCTCTATAAGATTTAGATTTTCTTTAAGCTTTCTGATATTGGGCTTGTTAAATTAAATGTGAGAGTTGTTTTTGATTAATTGTTTTTGGTTGGATTTAAGGGATCTCATTAAACAGTTTCCATTGGGCTATGGAGTCAACAATTTCCTTTCTAGAGCAAATGCAAGGCAAGCTTGTTGTATATTCTGGTGTTTTATAACAGGGTGAATTTATGAAATGGATAAAAATGATTTCAGTAGCAATTTAAGAGTAATTAATAATTCTTAAACCATACACCAGAAGAAAATATTAAAATTGTGAAAACAGTCAGAATTAAGGTACTCTCGATAGTAAATCTTAATCTAAATTTCCTATTTGACAATTATAATTTCAAATGATACATATGCAAAGATGACAGTGAAAAAATATTAAACATGATATAGGAAAAACATCACCAGGACAACACAACACATGAATCTTGCAAATTGATCTCTTTATTGATGCGCCATCTTGAAAATTACAAATACTCCAATGAAAAACGCTTACAATATAGGGTCCAACCCCTAATACTGAATAAAATTCTATATTTAAATTACTTCCTACAGATTTCCATATCAAAAGAGGCAATCTGTTCATTTATTACAAAATAACCGAAATTTGACATTTGTGTCCCATGCATGGACACATTGTAACATTTTCTTTTGACAAATGTCTTCAAGTTTCCAAGAAACTGTTATTGAGAATTGTAGTGGTTTGCTTTGCTGGCAAATTTGATGCTGCTGTGCTGTACTGATACACTGGACCTGCTGATATGGATGATTAATTGAGCTGGCTATTCTGTCACTATGCTGAGCTGTCATCATTCCTGCAAATCACAAAACTTTTCCCAATGTTCTGGACTTGGAATTTTTATCCTGATTAATCTTCTGTATATCTCATCAGTTTCTGTGTATTTCATAAATGTTGGCTTCATCTGAAAAATGTGCTTGATTTCGTGCTGTATGAAGACATCGTTACTGAGAACTTCATAGAAAGCCCTCCCTGTCATTGTGTTATTCATATTTTCATGTTTGGATGAATCCTTGGAGATGCCAGTCATCTTCTTCACATAATCTGGCTTTGCCATAAGTTTATCATTAATCACAAATAATGAAGGAAAACCTTTCTTGTTAAGTGGTTCCATCCTGCTGAAGAACCTGCTTACTCCAATATGAAGCTGATTACATTTTTCTTCAACCTGTGCAACTAAATTCTTCTTGTTCAACACCTTTTTAACTTCAAGTATAGTTGTTGGCCTATCTTCTACTCCCTGGGGTTCCAATTCATAACTGCTTTTGGAGTTGAGAAATATGATAATCTTATTAGCAGTTGCAGGATTATCCCCTAATTCCTCATTTTCTTTTTCCACTGCAACACTTAATGAATGAATCAAATCCCTCTGTTCAAAGATTATCTGGATAGATGGCCATATCTCATTCATGGAGTCAATTATATTCTTCCAGATAATTTCTTTGACTCTTCCTACCATGCTCCCAATTGAGGACTTCTAAAGAGACTTCTGTAAACTTTCATTTAACTTTTTACTGATATGAAATTCTGTAGAATGTGCTAAATCTTTCCTTTTTAACTGATCTTGTAGGTCATTAACTTGATCCTGCAACTTTTTAATTTCTGCTGTTTTTAAGGACATGTTTTCCATTGCCTTAGCTAGCTTATTAGTGTCTTCTCCTGGTGTACTTTTAGTTGTAGAAGTTTCTGAATGAATAACAGAAAGAGGGACTGCTTGCAGTGGAATCATGGTTTTGGCTGGTTCTTTTGGTGCTTCCTTCACTACATCTCTCACTATTTTCTATCTTTACTTTACAATTTTCTCCATCTCATTCTCTATTTTCTTGAGTTGCTCAACTTGCTCAATGATTAATTGCATCATTTCTACCTTCTGTGTTTCATTTGCTTCTATTTCCCTTGCCATAGGATCTTCTTTTACTAGTATCTTGAGCTGCCTTTTCAAAGCAACTATATCTGCATTCTTCTTCTTTACAAATGCTTCTTCCACTGCTAAATTTGATGGATTGTACCCCATTTTCACCACTAAATCCTCCAGAGATTTGATCATTGAGTCTTTGGCCATGGAGGAAATCTTTTCCATCTTCAACCATGACTGTGTGTTGGACAATGTAACCTGTAACTTTGAGAGAGTAATGGCTGTACTAGTTAAAGTGGAGGAGATCATTTCTCCTGTCTGCTTATGCATCTCCATTTGGTCTATCGGATGAATGCTCTTTATATCAAACTCAAAAGATATATTCTTGTAGTTTGCTACAGTTTTGGGCTGAGGGATTTGTGCTTTTAAGAAGGCCATCTTCATTCTTCCCTTTTCAGTGTCAAAAGATGACAAAAGCTTACTTTGGGAGCTGCTTGTTTGTTTCCAAAACTGATTATAAGTGTTGGTCTTAAGAATATCATTCCTTATTTTGATTTCATTAAATGTATCAGATATATCATCTTCCTTTTGGCCTGCAGTGGTAGTATATGTTGGAGTCTGCACATTCTGTTGTTGGCAAGGAATAGTGGCAGAAGATGTTGAGAAAACTGTTTGACCACCTGTTGGAGAGGAGCTTGGTGAATCTATGATTGTGATAACAATTTGTTGATCTTTCTCACTACCCTGGTCAATGTCCATGTGGAATTTGGAACTTTTCCTGTATCTCATTATGAACTCGTTGGTGGATGTATCAATATCAATATATGTTTGGTCATCCTTTATCCTTTTGCTTCCTATTTCCTTCTCTGGTTCCTTTCCTTTGTCATCTTTTGTTCCTGCAACTTTCCTTTCTTGCGGAGTTGGTGTTTGTATTCTTGAAGTGGAAATGACCTGCACTTCTGCCTCCTGGAGTGTGTTGGCTACCCATTCTTCTTAGGTCATGTACTTTTCTATATCCAATCTGTGGGTATGAATGTACGGTGTGGATTTATTCTCCACCCCCTTCTTAGAAATGATTCCCATGGGATCATATGACCAAGTGAAGCTATGAGTGAACTTCATCTCCTTTAATATTCTATCTGCCTCCTCCCCTACAACTTTGCTGTTGAAATGAATGGACCAATCTATGATTTGATCCTGAATTGGGACTTCTTTTTTGCAGAGACAAAATGCACCTCATCTGCATTTATCATTTTTCTGATATACTCAAGTGAAAATATTCTCATGGAGAGGTACTTAGGCAATTTGTATGGGGTAAATTCACTGCCATAAACTCTGATCTTTGTGTAGTTTTGGTAGAGGTAACAATCAACTATTTTGATATGATCTGTTAAATGCCTCACCTTCTTGATTTCCTCACTGACCCTTGGCTCTGTTTCACTGATTGGTGGATGTATAAATAAATATACAAAGCTCTTGTCGGAGTAATTTTTCTGCTCCTTCATCAATAAGGTAGTCCAAAAAATCACTGATTGGTGCTGAGAATCATCATTTAGCTTCATCATATCAAACTGAAACCTGCTGGTTTGAAAATAGACAAACATGTACACCAATACAAAGGTGTATTTGAAAACTTATTTTGTCTGAAACTTTAGGAACTGTTCATGAATATCATCTGCAAGAAATTGGGCATAGTTGAACATGACTGTGGGCTTGACATCTTAGGAAATAATAGATAAGAAACCAATCATGGATTCATCTACCCATTGATCAATGTGATATACTAATAAATGAGATAAACTAATGACGATGTGCTGGGTCCTATCAGGAAATATGGATGAAGGATAAGGTGGATTCTTGGTAGGAATTGGGGCATTGGTGGCAATGAAAAAATCGAAGGTTTTAGCTCTGTTGGTGAAATCTAGTTTCTGGTATAAATCTCTGAGAGCCTCATATGAAAGGAATGGTATTCTCAATAATGGGGGCTTGCATCATCTTTGGATAGATTGGGCATCAATAGAGAACAATATTTCTCCTGTGGGAGTAACTATGGCTATTTGATTAATGTCATAACATGATTGACATTTTCCGATGAACTCTGGGCAACTATGGGTTTTAGGAAAATTGTAAAAAGGAAATTTGGTCTCCCAAAGGCCTATATCATCAAATTATTGAATGAATTTGTCCTCGAGCCAACAATAGACATCTAATAAATGGAAGTCTGACTCTTTCTCGTGGAATTTATAATCTTTGTCTGCTAGGGCTATATGATCTAAGTCTACATGAGGGTAAACCATAGGGTTGAAAGGCTCTTGGTTTTTCTTAGGAGGCATATTGTATCTCCTGTAATTTATTTCTCCGTGCAATGAAGAATGGAAAGAAAGAATTAGGGAACATAGAAAAGGGATTTGTTACATATAAGCACTGGGGAAGGGATATAATTGAAAGGGAAACATGAACATAGTTGAAGAATTGAGAAAGAACCGTAACCGGAGTTGCTGAGAGCTGGTAAATTTTCCTTTGATGAACAACGTATTCTCTTCAAAACTAATTCTCTGTGATTTATCTGTAAATTCAGTACTTGTATTTTTAGAATAACATTAGCAAAGTAAACTCTGCTTTAGGCATGAATTCCATCTTTAAACTGTGATTGGTGGACCGTTGAGTTGGTGCGGGTCCGTTGGATAACGACCTGACCATTTATGGTGCAACGGGATGTTTGTGGCAATGGATGTGATAGGGCGGAGTGGATAGAAGACCATGGACGTGGCGCAATGACATTCACAACGGTCAAAAGGTGCGACAATTTAGTGAATAGTGGAAACTGCTTTTCGGTGGGGGGTGATGGCGGTGAGTGGTATCAGAGGGGTGGGGGTGCGAAGTACTCCGGGAATGACACATAGTAGGTTCGACGGTATTGGATACTGGTCATTCCCCCCCCCGTGGTTAAATTTCGGGGCCTGAGGGGGGATCGAAAAGTGTTGAAGACCGTCGGACGTGGAGCTATGTGCGGGGACGATGATTAAGGTGGAAGACAGTTAGCGCGGATGGGACTTATGAAGTGATGGTGGGTTCAGGGAATAAATGAATGTCGGGGGTAGTATAGAACTTAGGATAAATGAAGAATATGAGTGTTTAGGGGGATTAGGAATAAAGGGGACAATGATATCTTCGAGACTTAGGGTAAAATTTAGACGTAAGGTATGCCCAAGTAATTTTGAAATAATAATTCACTCCCTAAACTTTAGAACTTAATCCCTTTTTCCAATATTTTGAGTGTAGACACCCTCTGCTTTGATCTTTTTTCTTCTACCATAGGAAAAATGAAATTTTGATGCTGTACTTTGTAAAATAAACTTCACATTTTCCTTCCATTCTTCCTCAACATATCTACCTACCCAAACTAATAATCTAACATTTTTTATTCTTTTTGCAGGGTGCATTTGTACTAGCAAACTATTAAGTCATTTTTTTATAAATCTCTAACCTAACACCTGTCCTTATTTCAGCCATTGACTCAGTTTAAACAGTTGAGTCATTTTCATTCTCTACCTATCTACTGATATGCCAAGATTAAACAGTTTGGAAAATATTTATTTTCTAACCTATCAACATCAATTGAAAACTTTCCATTCATGATTAAACTGTATGTTTGAAAAAACCTATCTAATGAGTAGTGGCATTTGAACTTGCCGCACTTTTAGTGTTATTCCTTTTTAGGGGTTTTCTTTCTTTTTTCCTTTTTTTCTCTGTTTTTTATACCCTCTTTTCTTTTAATTTTCATATTTTTTTATTGAAA
Organism: Pinus albicaulis; assembly: GCA_034641835.2. Taxonomy (NCBI): domain Eukaryota; kingdom Viridiplantae; phylum Streptophyta; class Pinopsida; order Pinales; family Pinaceae; genus Pinus; species Pinus albicaulis. The sequence continues at coordinate 433,201,643 of CM076572.1, forward strand.
ATATTTTGAATATTGAAAAAAATTTCAATATGAAATTGCAAAGAAGATGAGATATCCAATCACCTTGAGATCCTATGAATTATAAGATACTAACAGGTTCAAGGGCCAGCTTGAGCCTAAAGTTTGGTCGAGTTGGTTTCTCGATGCAATTTCGCAGCAAGAACTACCTTCGAGAAACAAATACAACATGTATAATCAAGATTTAATGGCGAATATTCTTTGTTGTTATAGTTGATTTTATTACCATGTCTGCATTTTAGCTTGTGTATTTTTTTTTTTGAGCTCCAATAACAACTTTGACAATGTCTAAGAGCTAACTCTCTAAATATCGTATTTGTTTGTGGTACATGTATTATTTCAATAGTTTCATTTTCCTCTGTAATCCATCCAATCATTTATGTTAGTTGGGATATTTTTAAAATTTTATGGGTCTTGCTTTTGGCAATGTGAAAAAGATAATTGTCAAAGATATATGGCAATGAAGCAATCCAAATTTCATCCCATCATTATACTGATTGATAATAGGGTGCAAATTTCTAGTTTTCCTCCATAGTCATCATTTCTATTAGCTGGGATATTTTTAAAATTTCATGGGTTTGTTTGCTTTTTGAAAAGTGAAAGAGCGAATTGTCAAAGATATATGGCAATGAAGCAATCCAACTTTCATCCCATCACTATATCAATTGATAATGGGGTGCAAGTTTTTAGTTTGCATGGGAGATCTGATAAATAATAAAGAGAGCGATTTGTCAAATAATAATAATAAAATACAAGGAGAAGTCAAATATTCATTCCAAGTGGATACGTTAGTAAAGAAAATCACATTGATAATAAAGATGATACATATATTATTTCAATAATTTTCATTTTCCTCCGTAATCCAATCTCTTTTGTTAGTTGTGAATTTTTAAAATTTCATGCATTTAGCTTTACATTTGACAATGCCAAAAAGTGATTAGTAAAATATATATATCAAAGAAGTAGTCCAACTTTCATACCATTGCTATACTGATACATGATTGCATGAGAATTTTTAGTTTGTAATCCATTAAATACTATAATATTATAAATTTTTGAATATTTTATTCTTCATGTAAACCTTCAAGTTGGAAGGTTAGTACATTTCAATAATAAATTTTTCATATACCATGGTTTTCAATAATAAATTTTTCATGTCATGGTTGGTGGAACTACATTTTGAGATCAAACCATGGACAATGATTTTAATAAACATTTTCAAAGCTAATAACTATATTGACAAACTTAATTGCCATATTTTTGTGTTTGTGGTATGGTGGGGTCAATTTTGATAGTTGGGGATGGGCATCCCAACTGAAGCATATCCTTCCAAAAATAATAATATTAATAATATGGTTGGAGATGTCGAAAATTAGAAAATTGTTATTGCAATTAAAATGTGTTATTTTTTTATAATTTAATTCACACATATATATATATATATATATATTAAATTCAATTAAAATATTTATTTACCTACTAGGAAACAATTCAATAATAATGATAAAAATCTCAAGATTATATATATATATATATATATATATATATATATATATATATATATATATATATATATATATATACATATTTTAATAAAAATTATATATTGCCTAGATTCTCCTGATCTCACAATTATATACCACTGTTAAATACAAAATCTCTTCTACAAAAATCTTTGTGGAATTTAAAACACGATCCCCAATTACAATATCAAGAAGAAAGATCAATCACACATAACACAGATGTTTTTACTGGGAAAGCATAAAGCTAAAAACCCCACTATCATATATTATGTATATATCATGGATCATGAAACAATATAATGCAAAAATCTAATCCAAGAGCTCTGAGTACAATATACAATTGTCTCACACTGTCATACAAAAATTGGCGAATTCCTGTGCCAATTTACTGCCTCCAGACAACCTGCCTCCACTGCGCAATCCCAGATGATAGCAATCCCTGAATGAATGGAATATTTCTTGCCTTGACTGCGCAATCCTCATGGGCACATCGAAAGTGTGTGTGGTTGCATGAGTGCACCCACTAATTTCACAACTGATAGTCAAACTGTCCCTTTCACCTACATCTCAACTGGGTCTCCACTGGATTTGACATGCATGTAGTTAACAGTAGTAAATCTTCAGTTGCATGTGATACCACTGATTGTGAATTAATTAATAATTAATTCATTGATCTCTCACTAGTGTATCTTTCAGTTACAACTAGCACAACTGAGTTTAACTCACTTAACTGAGTTAAACTACTTTACAACTCATAACTACACATCCAACTCTGTTACAACCTCGAATCACTCAGTTACAACTAAGTCCACTTGCATGTCCCACCAACCAACCTTTGAACTTGAATTTCCTATAGCTAATTGATTTTCCACTTCGATTAACTATTTCCAAGTGCTCATTGAGAATAGATTATTGATTATTGTCCCACTATTATTAAGGGATAATAATAGTCAACATGCAGCTATAAATATACATGCGATATGTAAATAGAACTCACACATACATCTATAAATAGACCATCATCTATAAATAGAATTTGCTCAAACATCTATAGACATCATCTATAAATAGAATTTTCTCATGCATCTATAAATATATCTCCACCTAAAAATAGCCTAAGGCTCCATCCTAGTGTAGGTGCATAATTTTCACTAGGATCTTCTTGTTGAATCTCAACACTCCCTCTCAACAAGAAATGGATTATCCTTCACCCCGATCCTGTCTCTATGGTATTCGAATTTTCTCCTGGTGAGCGCCTTCGTTAGAATATCTGCATCCTGATATTCCGTGGGAATGTACTGAAGCACCATGATCTTCCGCTGCACACAATCTCTGATATGATGATACCAAATATCTATATGCTTAGATCTATCATGAAACACATGATTAATCAAGAGTTTAATGCAACTCTGATTATCATAATGAATCATTGTCGGATCTAAATGAGAACCAAACAAACCAACCAATATCTTTCTCATCTAGATAGCCTCACATGCAACTTGAATCACTTCCATGTATTCTGCTTCCACTGAACTGAGTGCCACAGATCTTTGCTTCTTGCTGTACTAATAAAAAACTGTAGATCCGATACTAAAGATCCCCCCTGATGTGCTCTTTCTGTCCATTGGGCTACTCGCCAAATCTGCATCTGTGAAGCCATGCAACTTCACTTCATCCGTTTGTCTATACCATAATCCATGCTCAGATGTGCCCCTCAAGTATCTCAGGACATGCTTTCCTGCCTTCCAAAAGAGCTTGGTAGGCTTAACCATCGCTTGACTTTGTTGGTTAATTGAATAGAAAATGTCCGTTCTTGTGTTCACTAGATACATTAGCGAACCCGCTAACTGTCGATAAATAGTAGCATGCAATACCTCTCTAGATGTAGCATCTTCTTTCCTCCAGTTTCCTGGAAGAGGAGTATCCTTGGGTTTTCAGCCATGCATGTGAAACTTACCCAGTATCTCCCTTGCATACCTGCCTTGAGACACAAAAATTTCACCATCTCGCTGCCATATTTCCAAACCAAGGAAATAATGAAGGAGGCCCATATCCTTCATCTCGAACTCCTTTGCAAGATCCTCCTTGCATGAGTGTATCAACTGCTCATCACCAGTCAATATTAAATCATCAACATAAGGAACAATGATTAAAATCTTACCCTCCACCACAATTTGGTATAGGTTTGCATCCGCCTCACTTTTGGTGAAGCCCAGTCCAGTGAAATAGCTCTCTCCTAGTGTACCAAGCGCGGGGTGCTTGCTTCAGCCCATACAACGCTCTTTTGAGTCGGCACACATGCGACTCGCTGCTGAAGATCTCAAATCCTTCAGGATACTCTATGTACACCTCTTCCTCAATGATCCCATTGAGAAACGTAGTCTTCACATCCATTTGATGAATGTGCCAGCCCATCTGCGTTGAGAAAGGATGGTCCTTATGGAAGAATACCTTGTGACAGGTGCAAAGGTTTCTTCATAATCAATCCCCTTGATCTGTGAGAAGCCTCAGGCCACAAATATAGCCTTGTATTTCTCAACACTCCCATCAGCATCTTGTTTTACCTTGTAGATCCATCTTGAAACTACCACTGATTTATCAACCGGCCTTGGAACAATTTCCCAAGCACTATTTTTGACAATGGAGTCATACTCCTCCACCATTTCATTTACCCATGTGGGATACTGCACTGCTTCCTGAAAGGAAGATGGCTCAGTCAAAATACATTTTCTCATTAGAGCCATGTATCCAGTAAATCGGTCAGGAGACTGTCTTTTTTTGTGCTGTGAAGTAGGGGCTCTACATTCTATGCAACATTAAGTCTCAACCTATCAGCATCTGTGGTACGCCTTATGCCAGTTCTGATGTTTTGCTCTACGTGAGTGGACTCCTCCACTCCATGAACCTCCTCCTGTGGATGATCCACATCTAGAGACTCATCTTTTAGAACCAACATTTCTTCCTTCGCATGCAAGTCTAGCTCCCTCTCAAGCAACAACTGCATGGATTTCCCCTCATCGAATTTTATATCCTGTCGCATAATAGTCATCTTACTGTTAGGAAAATACACACAATAATTATGGGGTGTTTATGTGTACCCCACAAATATCCCAACTTCAGCAGTCGACTCCAACTTCTTCCTGGTGTTCTTGGTCACATGCACATAAACAGATGAGCCAAAAATCTTAAAGTGTGAAACATCCAGTTTATTACCAGTGAAAGCTTCTTCAGGTGTACTCATGCCAAGTACTCTATGAGGATAATGATTTTGCACATAAATCGCAGTGTTACATGCTTCCACCCACAAATGCCCACAAATGCATTGGTAGGTCCTGATCATGCAACATCGCTTGTGCTACACCCACGATCATTCTATTCTTCCTCTCCGCGACCCCATTTTGCTGTGGGTTATGAGGCGCTATGAGTTCTCTTAGAATTCCTTCTTTGCTGCAGAAGTCTTTGAATTTGTTAGAGATGTATTCTCCATCATTATCGCTCCTTAGAGCCTTCATTTTCTTCCCCGACTCTTTCTTCACCAATGCCTTAAAATCACAGAACTTTGAGAATGTTTGATCCTTCTTCTGCATGAAGAAGATCCAACATTTACGAGAAAATTCATCAACAAAAATAACATAATACTTGTGTTTTGTTGTTGAAGCAACTAAGAATGGTAGACACACGTCTGTGTGAACTCTCTCCAAGATCACCGAAGCTCGATTATCCTTTTCATGAAAGGTGGAATTTACATACTTCCCTTGGTGCAACCCTTGCACTAATCTAACTGAGCAAGTGTTCCCATTGGAAGTCTAGTAGGTATTTGCTGCATGAATTTCAAGGATCCATGATGAAGATAGCCCAATCGCCTGTGCCATAATTTTCCCTCATCCTGGCTCACCACTTTTTCCGCCTTGCCCATCATGGAAATGCAGCCATCTACCTCCAGCTTATAGAGGTTCTTAACTTGAATCCCTATCCTCTTGGCTTGACCCATTTTTTTATGTCACATGAAAGATTTTCCATCACTAAAAACAACGTCATAGCCTCTGTCCTCCAACATTGCGACTGAGACCAAGTTTTTCTTCAGACCTGGAACATGCATAACATATTTCAATTGAAATGGTTTACCTGAATCCTTCTCAAAGGTAATGGTACAAATTCCAGTCACACTGTATCGTCCATCGTCGCCCATCTCTATATTCATTTGGAGATATTTCTCCTCCAAGTCACTGAAAATATTCTTATCTCTTGTCACGTGGAAGGAAGCACCACTATCCAAATACCACACCGATCCCAATGCACTTGACATAATGCATGCGATCAAGGAGAATTCAAGTTCAAATTGCGAGGCAAGGCCCTCACCAACTGCATCTCTAGCAGCCTTCTTGTTCTTCTTCTTCTGCAGACAGTTAGTAGCAATATGTCCATGTTCGTGACAGTGAAAACAATTCACCTTGGACAAGTCCAACTTCTTTCGTTTAGACTCTGATTTTGAATGGAATTTATTCCCCTTCCCTTTCCTTGCCTTGGCATCCAAAGCACAATCCTCTTCATCATCATGCTTTGATGAAGAGCCATCTCTGGTGTTCCGCATGAACTCCTCCAGCACTAGATCTGACCATAGTCATTCCTAATCCGACAGTTTTTCCTATCCGTTGACAAAGTATTCATAACTATGCCAAATATTAGGAAGTCCCAAGAGAGCCAAGCTCACCAAATCATCATCAACAACAGTTATTCCCACACTCCCTAGTTCATCCCGACATTGGACAAACTTTGTGAGATAATTTGGAATTTTGTCGCCCTTTTCCATCTTGATCTTCCTGAGTTTATCTTTGAGTGCCAATTTCCTATGGTCGCTGTTGCTTTGGAAAAGATCCGTCAAAGCCTTCCACATAGCATATGGTGTGGCTTTCCCATGAAGGATTTAGACAATATGGTGTCTTACACCTTCCAACAGAATCCTCCTCGCCTTTTCCACTTTCTTTTGCCATGCATCAAGTAAAGCAGCACTTGTCGAAGTGGGCTTAGGAACATCACTGTCAATGAATTCCTTCAAGCCATTATCTTCGAGCACCGCCTCCATTCTATCCTTCCAGGAAATGTAGTTCGATCTACCCTCGAGTGCATACTCTAGCCACAAGCCATTGAAAGCCAATTCGATGTTTACTCAACTGTAGCACCAAGAAAATCTTTCTGCAAATTCGAATTCTTTCCACCAACAAGCTCAAATCCTGCTTCAAAATTGCAATCTTTTGAGCTCTGATACCATGTATAAATTTTAATACAAATTATGTATTGCCTGGATTCTCCTGATCTAACAATTATATGCCAATTTTAAATACATAATCACTTCTACAAAAATATTTGCGGAATTTAAAACACGATCGCTAATTGGAATATCAATAAGAAAGATCAATCACACATAACACATATGTTTTTACCGGGAAAACATAAAGCTAAAACCCCCACTATCATATATTATGTATATATCATGGATCATGAAACAATATCATACAAAAATCTAATCCCAGAGCTCTTAGTACAATATACAATCGTCTCACACTGTCATACAAAAATTGGCAAATTCATGTGCCAATTTACTACCTCGAGAAAGCCTGCCTCCACTGTGAAATCTCGGCTGATAGCAATCCATGAATGAATGGAATCCCTCTTACCTTGACTACGCAGTCTTCATGGGCACATCCAATGTGTGTGTGGTTGCATGAGTGCACCCACTAATGTCACAACTGATAAGCAAACTGTCCCTTTCACCTACATCTCAACTGGGTCTCCACTAGATCTGACATGCATGTAGTTAACATTAGTAAATATTTAGTTGCATGTGAGACCACTGATTGTGAATTAATTAATAATTAATTCACTTATCTCTCACTAGTGTACTTTCAGCTACAACTAGCACAATTGAGTTTAACTCACTTAATTGAGTTAAACTACTTTACGACTCACATAAGTACACATCCAACTCTGTTACAACTTCGAATCACTCAGTTACTACTAAGTCCACTTGCATGTCCCACCAACCAACCTTTGAACTCGAATTTCCTATAGCCAACTGATTTTCCACTTCAGTTAACTATTTCCAAGTGCTCATTGAGAATAGATTATTGTTTATTGTCCATCTATTATTAAGGGATAATAATAGTCGACATGCATCTATAAATAGACATGAGATCTATAAATAGAACTCGCACATATTATATAAATAGAATTTTCTCAACCATCTATAAATAGACATCATCTATAAATAGAATTTTCTCATGCATCTAAAAATAGCCTGAGGCTCCATCCTAGTGTAGGTGCATAATTTTCACTAGGATCTTCTTGTTGAATCTCAACAATATATATATATATATATATATATATATATATATATATATATATATATATAAGGAAGAAAAAACAAAACTATCTTATATTGATTTGAGATCATATTTTATAATTTGAAAATTTGAATATATCTTATGTTTGATTTGAATATATCTTAATTTATGTGAATTACCTTTTAAATAAGAGTAAAAAAGTAAATGTGTAGACTTAGTAATGATTGCTACCCACCAAAATTTATGCAAGTGTTTGTTTCTTAGTAGGCAATTAATTCTTCGACTCCATATAACATTTGTTTTGTAATGTTTCCATATCTTGAAACTGTGGTGGTGGTTTTAATTTTATTTTAATTCTATGAAAAACATGGTATAATAATACTAATACTAATTTGGGGAACAAAATTTCCAACATAACATAATGCATATGTGATCTTGCTTTCTCTCATTATTTATGTTAACATCCTAAAAAAATAAGTTTCCAAACCTACATCAAATCTTTTTTATATGAAAAAAATATTAAATTAAATTCTTATATCAACTCTATAAATGACTTGTTTTATCATTATAATTAAATTTAAATTTTAACATTATTATATAAGATAAATATAAGTTTTCAAAGTGTGACACAAATATTTTCTTTATAATCCAAATATTATATATTATAGTTATCACTTTTTATATTTTATCACGTAAATAGAACCAAATTCCAACATGAATAATGTACATATAAATTTCTACTCTATTAACATATTTGGGAAAATAAACATGAATAATAACATACTTATTTATAAAAACAATAAATTTAAATAATATATATGTAAAGTTTTATTTTATATGACAATATATTTATTAATAAAAGATAAGTTTAACTAATGCATTTTCTAATCATGTCTATACAAATTAGGCATTATTCCCTTTCATCATACATATAATTTTTTTTATATGAGATGAATAAATTTTTTAAATTTTACTTCACATGCTTCTTTATATGCCTTATTACATATTAACATTTTCTCTAAAGCTTTGATATTACTTTTTTAAACATCTGGATTCCTTTCACACTAAAAAGAGACGAATCTAAAAATGAAAAATACATATAGATTTTCTTTCTATTTGATATTAGATGCTAGAACTGCTTAAAATGCAGGTGCCTTTGAGACATTATCAAATCAAACTTGCACTATAATGTTTTCCATTATATAAAATGCATTACCTATAGTTAAACTAAGCGGGGACTGACTACTATGTAGCCTTTGTCAAAAAAATGTATGGTAATAAACAAAAAAATTAGAACCATTTTTTTTTGTTTTTTCTAAGCTAGTTGACTTTATAATAATATGACAAAAATGTATAAGCAATATTATGTTGTCCTTCACCACCAATGAAACTAGGTCCACGGTTGCGACTGATTATCATAGATTTCACTTCACAATAGTAGATGTCGTATTGATCCAGGTGGATATTGGTGGCCACCCGCCCATTCCACTTGGACCCCACCATTGTTTCTTTTAGTTTTTTTTCAGTTTCCTTCATTGTAGCACAATTTACTATTTTTGGTAGTTTTTCGAGTCTTGAACTCCCGAAGCTGTTTTTAGGCCATAAATGATGTTTTTTGGGCCTGAAACATTCAACGATTATGAGGCTTCTAGTCTCTATAATTAGTGTCATCAGTTGTAGTCATTGGATAGACCTTTCTAATGATGTATCATGTGCGTCAAACGGAGATAGTATGCCAAAGTTACGACCCCGGGAAATTGATGTACCAATTTACCCTGACGGGGCCCATAGTTTGGCGTTTCATCTCCTAGGGTTAGGTTTTTGGATGTTCAGTGTTTTCCATTGTTTCTCAATAATATATAGGCCTTCTAGCCTCATTTTGACACAGATTTCAGAGTCTTGTAGCTGCCACATCTCTTCTCAGACCTAGTTAGTTTATTTCCATTCTCTCTGTGAACAAATTTCAGTTCTTTGATATTAATGAAATGAAGTGTTATTTCCACTACATCTTTGTATTTATGGTTATATGTGTATTCTGTTGTGTTCCTACATAAATTTGGATCAGTGGTATCAGAGTGGTCTGCTCTTCCTCGATCCTTCTTTGCATGTCCACAACGAAGTCGGGGTATAAGGAGTTAGGGCTCGATTTGGTTAAACCCTTGCAAGATTAGCCTCGCAAACGCCGATGACCACCCATGGGGGACGAAAAGAAGGATGATGGAGTAGGATATCATATCAAAATATTGCTCGAGGAGGCCCTCGAAAAACAAAGGAACGCGATGATGGATAAGTTTGCCTAGATCCTTCAACAACTGCCCACTCGCGATGCATCTGCATCTAATAGCGACTTTGGAGGCCCAACCTATTTTAAGGTACAAGTAAACTTAGACATTCCCATATTTTATGGCCAAATATATGCAGACATCGTAGATATATGGTTGAATCTATTAGAAGGATACTTCTTGGTTCATGACTTTTCCGACCGGGAGAAGACTATTTTTGCACTCCTTAAAGCCGCCCCCCATGTCAAGGACTAGTGGGAAACCTATTGTGAGAAAAAGGATGAGGGGGAACCCTCTTTGTTTTCGGCCATACCCAATTGGAATTATTTTTGAGACGCCATCAAGGAAAAATATTATCCCATGGGGAGCTATAGGACAAGTACATACAATGGACTACGTTGCGACAACAAAGGGATCAAGATGTGCATGAGCTGATGAATTTGTTCCATACCCTGTGCACAAAGTTGGGTATCAAATATTCAGAGAAGCATTTGGTGCTAAAGTACTATAGTTGATTGCACAGATAGATTTAGGAGGAAATGGAGTTCCTTGACATCTCCTTGCTTGGTATGGCATACCGGTATGCTGCCAAGATTGAGCAAAAATTCAAAAAGAAGAAGCGAGACTTTGGATATGTGAATCAAAAGAAAGGGAAAGGTGCACCGAAACCACAAAACAAAGGAGAAAGCCAAGGCATGGCGGCCCAATAAAAATTGCCAAAGCCATAAGAAGAACAACACCGTGAAGCTGAAGAAGGACACGGGAAAGTGGTGTGAGTTCAATAAGAGCTCCACTCACAACACAAGTGAGTGTCAGGTCAAGTAGTCACTGGTGGCCAAGATGAAGGCTTATGAATCAGATGCATGCTCTGAATTTGAATCAGAACCAAATAAGGGGAATGAAAAAGGGAAGAATATTACTGATGTGGATCCCAATTCCACCGTTTCCACCACGAAGATCCAAAAGGAAGAAACAAAAGATCCAGAGGAGGAGGGGCATCTCTTCCACTCCCAGATGTGGGTAAAGGGCTCCTCGCTACAATTCATTGTCGACATTGGGAGCCAAAAGAACCTCATTTCAATAGATGTCATGAAGCGGTTGGGCTTGCCGATCACAAAACACCCACAACAGTACACCATCAGGTGGCTTCAACAAAGACGGGATCTCCGCGTCAGCCAGCGGTGCCACCTTCCCTACAACATCAAACCATTCATTGATGTGGAATTATGTGACATTGCTCCCCTTGATGTTTGTGATGTATTATTAGGCCAACCATACTTGTGGAAGAAAAACGCTGTGTATGAGTCCCGACCTCGCACTATTATTGTTACTCTGGGCAATAATTTTAACAAGATACTAGAGGTACCACCGCCGACCGCTATCTCTTTGGTTATTGCAAAACAATGCAGTAAGCTCATTTCAAAAACTGTGAAATTTGTTTTCTTGATGATCCGCCCTTAGGAAAATAATAATACTATGGTCACGACCTCCAAACATGGCTCCTCCACACGACAAAAACAAATGGAAAAGGTCGTGGAGGTGAATGGGGACATCTTCACCTCACCCGCAGGGGTGCCTCTACACTGTCAGGTCAAGCACCCCATCGATCTGACCCCAGGTGCGACGTTTCCCAATGGACCAATCTATCGTTGCTTAGTTATGGAGAACAATGAAATCAAGAGGCATATTCAGGAGCTGCTATAGAAAGGTAACATCCGCCCAAGTTCATCACCCTGTGGGAGTTTGATCGTGTTGGTGCAGAAGAAGGATGGGACTTGGAGACTCTGTATTGACTATCAAGCGCTAAACAAGATCACTATCTTGAATAGGTACCCGGCCCATAGATTGATGACCTTCTAAAGCAATTCAAAGGGTAGAAATATTTCAGCAATATCGACTTGAAGTCTAGGTATCACTAGTTACCAATCGAACCATCTGATGTATGGAAGATTGACTTCAAATCCAAGGAGGGCCTTTTTGAATGGCTGGTCATGCCTTTCGGGCTGACGAATGCTCGCACAACCGTCATGAGGCTGACGGAAGACATCTTTCAGCCATTCACCAACTCATTTGTAGTAGTGTACTTAGATGACATCCTGATCTTCAACCAGACTTGGGAAGAGCATCTCCACCACATCTGATAGGTCCTCCAAACACTGCGACAACACAAGTTGTGTGAAAATTTGGAGAAGTGAACTTTTGGCATGACCCAAGTTCAATATCTGGGATACATTATTGGTGAGAGAGGGGTGCATGAGGATCCAACCAAGATAATTCGATATTGGATAGCCCTGACCACTCTAACAGAGCTTTGCAGTTTTCTGGGTCTTGCTAATTTCTTCCACAGGTTCATGTTGGGATTCTCTCATATCACTTAGCCCTTGAGTAAAGTCACCAAGGGAGGAGCGAAAGAAAAATTCTTTTGGTCGGAATCTCAACATAAGGAATTCGTAGAATTGAAACATCGCCTCTGCTCTTCCCTAGTGCTCACATTACCAGACTTGCAACAACCATTTGAGATTAAGAGAGATGCCTATGACTATGCTATTGGTGCAGTTATTACTCAACATGGGCATCCAATGGTATATCATAGTGAGACACTATGTGAGACAGTCCGAAAGTAAGCCACTTATGAAAAATATATGTATTCCATTGTGTAGGCTTGCCGAAAATGGAAGCATTACATTTTGGGGAACGAAACGATCATCCACACAGACCACCGACCCCTACATTTCATACAAACACAAGGTAATTTGCAGAACGATTTCCATCAGAAGTTGTCCACATATATGCAATAGTTTCATTTCAAAATTAAGTGCAAGAAGGGAAACACCAATAATGTTGCATACTGCCTTAGATGACCACCAATCATGGCAATAACCAATGTGATAAAATCTTATGGGAACGAGACTTCTGATTGGTCACTTCTCTACAAGAGCGATCCATAATTCGACCACACATACAAGACGCTCTTGGAGCATAACCGATTTCCAAATTTTCACCTCCAGGATGCATTGATATGTAACCTAGGACACCTTTGTGTTTATTTAAGTGAACGTGCCAAGATGATTTGGGAATTGCACTACAATCGGGTCGCTGGGCATTTTGGGGTCGAGAAAATAGTGGCAATTCTGCAAAATTATTTCTATTGGCCAAACCTTCGACAGGATATCGGGAAGTACATAATATCCTACACTGCCTATGCCATTTCCAAGCCAACCATCAAGAAGAAAGGCCTCTATACTCTGCTGCCTACCCCTAGTCGATCTTGGGAATCCATCTCCATGGATTACATGTCGGGCCTTCCTTCTACTAAGCATAGAAATGACAATGTTTTCGTAGTCGTCGATATATTCTCGAAGATGGACATTATGGCGGCCTGCAAGAAGAATATCACAGTAGAAGCCACTGCTAAATTATTCTTTGAATGAGTGTGGGTACACTTTGGGATCCCACAGTCTATCATCTCATATCGGGACAACAGGTTCATCAATACATTTTAGTCCAGCCACTGGACAATGCTGGACACTAAGCTCACCAAGTCCAGAACTTTCCATCCCAAAACTAATGGCCAAACAGAGGTTGTCAACAGGATGATCGTACACATTCTGCACATGTACAACTTAAATCATCCATTCACATGGGATGAGAACCTCCCCTATGTAAAAAATAGCTATAATCGGGCTCTCTACAACTCAACCGACCATAACCCCTTTCAGGCGGGCTTGCGATTCCAGCCATGATGTCCCATTGACATAGCCATGCCATTTGCAGCTACTCAGGCAGATTCGGCTCATGTCCAGTCTTAAGCTTCCATAGCGAACAACTTCATTGAGCACATTCAACACATCCACCAATAGGTTCTTGACATATTGGACAGAGCCAATGCTAAGTACAAGCAGCAGCATGATCAGCATCGGGTTCCACACAACTTCCAGGCGGGCGACAAAGTGTGGCTACATTTGCAGAAGGAGCGCCTCGCTGGAACCCACCATAAGCTTTGCCCGCTTTAATATGGGCCATACACCATCACCAAGGCAGAAGGGAAAAATTCCTTCGAGCTTAGTATTCCACCATTCCTTTGTCTACACCTAGTGTTCAATGTGGACCACCTTCTGCCCTACTTTCCACCTCTACTGGACACATCAGACATGAAAAAACAAATCACACCAACAGAGTTAAACCCAAACTGCATGTAACAAGACAAAAATATTGGATTATGGACACACATATCAAGAACACTCGCCAACAAAGGATTCAGCTATATCGAGTTGTCAAATAAGGCTGACTCCTTCACCAGGGAAAGTGGCTCACGAGGGACCAAGTTGAGGAGAAGTTTCCTCATCTAATGGAGGAACTCAACGCAATGGGGAAAATTTATACCTAAGGGTGGAGGAATGATCCAGGTGGATATTGGTGGCCACCTGCCTATTCCACTTGGACCCCCACCATTGTTTATTTCAGTTTTTCATTTTTCTTAATTGTAGCGCAATTTACTATTTTTGGCAGTTTTTCGGGTCCTGAAGTTCCGGAGCCATTTTGAGGCCCTAAAAGATGTTATTTGGGCATGAAAATTTGGGAAATATGAGTCTTCCATACTCAATATCCACTATTAGTAGTTGAATTCCTCAGATAAATCTTTCTAATGATGTATCATTTGCGTCAAACGAAGATAATATGCCAAAGTTACGACCCTGGGAAATTGATGTACCAATTTACCCCGACGGGGCCCATGGTCTGGCGTTTCATCTCCTAGGGTTAGGTTTTTGGATGTTTAGGGTTTTCAATTGTTTCTCAATAATATATAGGCCTTCTAGCCTCAATGTAACACAAATTTCAGAGGCCTGTATCCGCCACATATCTTCTCATAGATAAACTACCAGCGCCCTAGATAGTTTATTTCCATTCTCTCTGTAAACAAATTTCAGTTCTTTGATATTATTGAAATGAAGTGTTATTTTTGCTGCATATTTGTATTTATGGTTATATGTGTAATCTATTATGTTCCTGCATAAATTCGGATCAGTGGTATCAAAGCGTTCTAGTCTTCCTCGATCCTTCTTTGCATGTCCACAATGAGGTTGGGGTATAAGGAGTTAGGGCTTGATTTGGTTGAAACTTTGCAAGATCAACCTCGCAAATGTTGATGGCCACCCATGGGGGATGAAAATAAAGATGAGGGAGTAGGATATCCTATCAAAATATTGCTCGAGGAGGCCCTCGAAAAACAAAAAAACGCGATGATGGATAACTTTTCTGAGATCCTACAACAACTGCCCACTGGCGGCGCATCTACATCCAACAGCCACTTCGGATGCCCAACCCCTTTTAAGGTACAAGTAAAATTTGAGATTCCCATATTTGATGGACAAATAGATGTAGATGACGTAGATAAATCGTTGAATCTATTAGAAGGATATTTCTCAGTTCATGACTTTTCTGACCGAGAGAAGATTATTTTTGCAATGCTCAAAGGCGATCCCCATGTCAAGAACTGGTGGGAAACCTACTATGAGAAAAAGGATGAGGGGGAACCCTCTCTTTTCTTGGCCATACCCAATTGAAATTCTTTCTGAGACGCCATCAAGGAACAATATTATCCCGTGGGGAGCTATGAGGACAAGTACATGCAATGGACTATGCTGCAACATCAAAGGGATCAAGATGTGCTCGAGTTGACGAATCTATTCCATACCCTGTGCACAAAGTTGTGTCTCAAAGATTCAACGAAATATTTGGTGCTGAAGTACCATAGTTTTCTGCACATATACATTCAAGAGGAAATGGAGTTCCTTGACATCTCCTCACTTGGTACGACATACCGGTATGCTGCCAAGATTGAGTAGAAATTCAAACAGAAGAAGCGAGACTTTGGATCTACGAATCAAAAGCAAGGTAAAGGTGCCACCAAATTGCAAAAAAAGGGATAAAACCAAGGCATGGTGGCCCAAGACAACCAACCAAAGCCGCAAGAAAAGAACAACATTGTGAAGATGAAGAAGGACACAGAAAAGTGGTGTGAGTTCCATAAGAGCTCCACTCACAACACAAGTGAGTGTCGAG
The DNA here is from genome assembly GCA_034641835.2 of Pinus albicaulis. Classification (NCBI taxonomy): domain Eukaryota; kingdom Viridiplantae; phylum Streptophyta; class Pinopsida; order Pinales; family Pinaceae; genus Pinus; species Pinus albicaulis. The sequence continues at coordinate 433,217,870 of CM076572.1, forward strand.
CCAAGCAGTCATTGGTGGACGAGATGAAGGCTTATGAATCAGATGCATGCTCCAACTCTGAATCAAAACTTGAGAAGGGGAATGAAAAATGGAAGCATATTATCAATGCGAAGCCCAACACCATCATTGCCACCACAAAGATCCAAAAGGAAGAATAGGAATATCCAGAGGAGGAGGAATGTCTCTTCCATTCCTAGATGTGGGTAAAGGGATCCCTGCTATAGTTCATTATTGACAGTGGGAGCCAAAAAAACCTAATTTTAGCAGAGGCTGTGAACCGGTTGGGCTTGTCGACCAAAACACACTCACAATAGTACACCACCGGCTGGCTTCACCAAGGACAGGATCTCTGTGTCAACCAACAGTTCCGCCTTCCCTATAGCATCAAACCCTTCACCGATGAGGTATTATGTGATATTGCTCCTCTTGATGTTTGTAATGTATTATTAGGCCAACCATACTTGTGGAAGCGACATGCTGTGTACGAGTCGCAGCCTCATGCTATTATTGTTACATTAGGCAATAAGTTGTACAGGATACCAGAGGTACCACCGCCTGCCGATATCTCTTTGGCTACTAAAAAAACAATGCAATAAGCTCATTTCCAAAACGAGGAAATTTGTTTTCCTGATGATTCTCCCTCAGGGAAAGAAGAAGACTATGGTCACGACTTCCAGACATGGCTCCTCCGCACAATACCAACAAATGGACAAGGTCGTGGAGGAGTACGGGGACATCTTCACCTCACCTGGAGGGGTGCCTCCACACTACCAGGTCAAGCATCCCATCGATATGACCCCAGGTGCATCGCTTCCCAATGGACTTATCTATTGGCACTATGTTATGGAGAACGATGAAATTAAGAGGTAGATTTAGGAGTTGCTGCAGAAAGGTCACATCCGACCAAGTTCATCACCCTGTGGGAGCCCGATCATGTTGGTGCAGAAGAAGGATGGGACTTGGAGACTCTGTATTGACTATAGGGCGCTGAAGAAGATCACTAACTGGAATAGGTACCCAATCCCACAGATTTATGTCCTTCTGAACCAACTCAAAGGGGAGAAATATTTCAGCAAGATCGATTCGAAGTCCAGGTATCACCAGGTACCAAGTGAACCGTCTGATGTGTGGAAGTCTACCTTCAAAGCCAAGGAAGGCCTTTTCGAATGGCTGGTCATGTCTTTCGGGTTGAGGAATGCTCCCGCAACCTTCATGAGGCTGATGGATGACATCTTGCATCCATTCACCAACTCATTTTTAGTAGTGTACTTGGATGACATCCTGATCTTCAGCCAGACTTGGGAAGAACACCTCCACCACATCCAACAGGTCCTCCAAACACTGCGAAAACACAAGTTGTGTGCCAATTTGGAGAAGTGCACTTTTGTATGACCTAGGTTTAGTATCTGGGATACATTATTGGTGAGTGGGGGGTGCATGTGGATCCAACCAAGATCCAAGTCATTCAAGATTGGCCAGCCCCAACCACTTTAATAGAGCTTCGCAGCTTTCTGGGTCTTGCTAATTTATACCGCAACTTCGTGTTGGGATTCTCTCATATCACTTGGACCTTGAGTCAAGTCACCAAGGGAGGAGCGAAAGAAACATTCTTTTGGCCGAAATCTCAACAGAAGCTTTTCGTAGAATTAAAACATCGCCTCTGCTCCGCCCGAGTGCTCACATTACCAGACTTGCAACAACCATTTGAGATCGAGACAAATTCCTCTGACTATGCTATTGGGCCCACAATTCTTACTCAACAAGGGAATCCAATGGCATATCACAGTGAGACACTATCCGACACAGTCTGGAAGTATCCCACTTATGAAAAATTGATGTATTCCATTGTGCATGCTTCCCGATAATGGGAGAATTACAATTTGGGGAAGGAAATGATCATTCACATAGACCACCGACCCTTATAGTTCATATAGCCATAAGGGAAGTTGCATAATGATCACCTTCGGAAGTGGTCCACATATCTGCAACAGTTTCATTTGAACATCAAGTACAAGAAGGGAAACACCAGTAATGTTGCATACTGCCTGAGCCGACCTCTGATCGTGGCGATAACCACCATGCTCAACTCTTCTGGGCATGAGACTTCTGATTGGCCACTTCTTTACAAGAGTAATCTAGAATTCGGCCACACAAACAAGACGCTCTTAGAGGGTAGTCGTGCTCCAATTTTCAACTCCAGGATGCATTGCTATGTCACCTGGGACACCTTTGTAATCCTTAAGCGAGCATGCCAAGATGATTTGGAAAGCACATTACAGTCAGTTCGCTAGGCATTTCGGGGTTTGCAGAAGTTTTTCTATTGGAAAAACCTTCAACAGGATGTCAGGAAGTGCATCAGATCCTGCTCTACCTACACCATTGCCAAACTGACCATCATGAAGCAAGGCCTCTATACTTCGCTGCATGCCCTTAGTCAACCTTGGGAATCCATCTCCATGGATTACATGTCAGGACTTCCTTCTACTAAGCATAGCAATGACTGTGTTTTCGTCGTCGTCAACATATTCTCGAAGATGGCCATTATGGTGCCCTGTAAGAAGAATATCACAGTAGAAGCCACTGCTAAACTCTTTTTTGAATGAGTGTGGTATACTTTGGGATCCCATAGTCTATCATCTAATATCGGGACAACAGGTTCCTCAGTACATTTTGGTATAGCCTCTGGTCAATGCTGGACACCAAGCTCACCAAGTTCAAAACTTTCCATCCCCAAACTGATGGCCAAACATAGGTCGTCAATAGGATGATCGTACACATTTTGCACATGTACAACTCAAAGAATCCATGCACATCAAATGACAGCCTCCCCTATGTACAACATAGCTATAACTGGGCCTTCCACAACTCAACCGACCACAACCCCTTTCAGGTGGGTTTGGGATTCCATCCACTGTGTCCCATTGACGTAGCCATGCCATTTGCAGCTACTCAGGCTGATTCGGCTCATGTCTAGTCTGAAGATGCCAAGGAAAAAAAATTCATTGAGCACATTCAGAAAATCCACTAACAGGTTCATGACATATTGGACAGAGCCAAGTACAAGCGGCGGCATGTTCAGCATCGGGTGCCACACAACTTCTAGGTGGGCGCCAAAGTGTGGCTACATTTGCAGAAGGAGCGCCTCGCTGGACCTCACCTCAAGACTTTCCCGCTGCGATATGTGCCATACACCATCACCAAGGCTGTAGGGAAAAACGCCTTCGAGCTCAATATTCCACCATTCCTTTTTCTGCACCCAGTGTTCAATGTGGACCGCCTTCAACCCTACTTTCCACCTCTATTGGACACATCCGACACGGTAGAACAATTCACACCAACAGAGTTAAACCCATACTAAATGGAACAAGCCACAACGGATCGGATTATGGACACACAGATCAAGAACACCCATCAGTAGAGGATACAACTATATCAAGTTGTCAAAGCAGGCCAAATCCTTCACCAGGGCAAGTGGCTCACGAGGGACCAAGTTCATGAGAAGTTTTCTCATCTAATGGAGGAACTCAACACAATGGGTATCATTGCTTCCTAAGGGGGGAGGAATGATCCAGGTGGATATTGGTGGCCACCCAACTATTCCACTTGGACCCCCACCATTTTTTCTTTTAGTTTTTCAGTTTCCTGAATTGTAGCACAATTTACTATTTTTGGCATTTTTTTCAGGTCTTGAACTTCCAAAGCTGTTTTGAGGCCCTAGACGACGTGTTTTGTGCATGAAACATTCAGCGAATATGAGCCTTCCAGACTCAATATTCACTATTAGCATTTTTAGTCGTCGGATAGATCTTTCTAACGATGTATCATGTGTGTCAAACGAAGATAGTATTCCAAAGTTACGACCCCGTGAAATTGATGTAGCAATTTACCTCAACAGGGCCCATAGTCTAGTGTTTCATCTCCTAGGGTTAGGTTTTTGGATGTTTAGGGTTTTCCATTGTTTATCAATAATATTTAGGCCTTCTAGCCTCATTTTAAATTAGATTTCAGAGGCCTATAGCCGCTACATCGCTTCTAAAAAATAAGCTACCAACACCCTAGCTAGTTTATTTCCATTCTGTCTGTAAACAAATTTCAGTTCTTTGATATTAATGAAATGAAGTGTTATTTTATGCTGCATATTTGTATTTATGGTTATATGTGTATTCTGTTGCGTTCCTGCATAAATTCGGATCGTGTACCTAAAAATAAAAAAAGTCTTAATAAATTAAACATCACAGTGAAAAAAAAATGAAATACATATAACCAAGGATTGATGAGCTGTGTACAAGGATCCTACTAACATACCAAAATAATTGTGAAACATAAAATATTATAGACCATTTTAAAACCTCTACTTTAGGAAGAATTTTTCAGGAAACCACTCCTTTTGATCTATGTCCAAATTTATGGGGTTGATCAATGTTCCCTCGTGCGTTGGAAATGATCATCATTACCCATGAAGTGCTACAATGTTTCCATTGTCGGTCATGCCATTATTTGTACTTGGTATTGGCTTTCTATAAGATATCATGAACCTATTATTGGATGTGCTTGGTCCTTTCAGCAAATTTTAATACTTTATCTAACTCAATCTGAGCATGGGAGTAATATTCCTATGTAGATGCAATGGGCATAGCTACATGAATGGGGACCAATGGATGGAACCCAAAGCGCAACTAAAAAGAGTTATGACCAATAGAACTATGGAGAGTGTTATTGTAGCTATGTTGAACATATGGAAGGTACTCATCCCATGTACATGGATGATTGGTGTTGTACATGCACAAGATATGCACAATCATCATATTGAGGATCTTTGTTTTACGATTTGTTTGGGGGTTGAAGGCATTTATTTTGATCAACTTGGTGTCCATCAGAGACCATAGATTGGACTAGAAGGTATTGAGGAATCCACTATCATTTTCTAAAATAATAGTCCATGTTATCCCAAAATGAACCCATGCATGCTCATAGAAGAGCTAAGAAATGACTTCTATTATGATACTCTTCTTACATGGTGCCAAAATGGTTGTCTTAGAGAATGAATTGACAACCACAAGAGACAATTATGATCATTCTTGGTGGAGGAAAAACCTGACATGTAATCCACGAAGGATGATTCTCAGGGTTTTCTAGGGTAGGTAGAATAGTGTACAACCACTAGTTCTTAATGGTAGGTTTAGTGATGGAACAAGAAAAGCATATTTGATATACCTATTGATGCCATGTAAGAGTTTTAGTTGATAGAAATACTTCTCAAGTATTGATATTTCCTTCTTCAGACGAAAATTCCCTACCATCCAACTGTAATATGCCTTCCAAACTAGTTTTGCATGCTCACTTTAAGGAACACACAAATGACCCAGAAGCACAAAAGTGCATCCTTGATGTGAAAGTTTTGAACTTGTTTACATATGCCCATTGTTTTATTTGTACAAAAAAATTAGCTTCATTTCCATATAATTAAGGCCAGGCAAAGGTATCATGCCCATGCGAATTAAGAGCCTATGTTGTCCCTAACAAAGCAAACATACTAGAGACCAAAAAAGGAAAGACATATAATCAAGGATCGAGAAGCCTTGTACTAGAACTCATACCAAAAAACCCAAATACGTATGAAACTAAAAACATTAGATTGTTTGAGAAGCCTCTTGCTTTAGGAAGAATTGTTCGAGCAACTACTTATTTTTATCTTTATCTATATTTATGGGGTTGGTATGGGTGCCCTCGTGTGTGGAAAAATGGTCTTCATTACCCATTAAGTGCTCTAGTGAGTCCATCACCAGTCATGTCGCTACTTGTATTTGGTATTGGCTTTCTATAAGATATCATGAACCTATTATTGCATGTGCTTGATCCATTCAACAAATTTGGTTACTCTATCTCTCTTAGTATTAGCATGAGAGGAATATTATTATGTTGATGCAATGGGGAGAGCTACAACAATAGGGTAAAATGGCTCAAACCTTGAGTGTACTTCAAAGGGGTTGTGGCCAATATAGATGTGGAGGGATTCATTGTAGCAATTTTTAACATATGGAAGGCTTTCATCCCATGTACATGGATGCATGGAGTTGTACACACACAAGGTATGCACAATCATCCTATTGACCATCGCTATTTTCCCAACCTATTTGGGAGCAGAAGGTAGTTGATTTGGTCAAATTTGTGTCCATCAAAGACCATAGGTTGTACCAAAATGTACTAGGAACCTACTATTTCAGTCTAAAATAATGGTCCATCGTAACCCAAAATGAACCCGAAGAACTTACCAGTAAATTCTACTGTAATCCATGGAGACTAACTCCCAGGGATTTCTAGGGTAAGTGAATGAGTGTACAACCATTAATTAATAATGGTAGGTTTAATGATAACACAAGTAGTGCATGACATAATATACTTATTAAAGTCATGTTAGAGTTTTTTCCAATAGAGATACTTCAAAATTATTTTTGTTTCCTTCTTCATACCGAAGTTCACTACCACTACACTATAATGTGTCTCTCAAATTAACTTTGTGTGCTTAATTAAAGGAGCACACAAATGGCCCAAATAACACAATAATGCATCTTAGAGGTGAAATTTTTGAACTTGTTTACTTATGCATAGTGTCTGATATATGTAGTAGAAAAATTAGGGTCATTTCCATATAATTGGGGCTAGCTAGAGATCTCGTGCACATAAGAGTTAAGAACCATGGTTAGTGCCAAAAATGGGGCTTTGCTAAGGTATTATACAACATGGTTTGTAAATCCTTTCTTGTACTTAATTTTCAAGTGGAATTGTTACAAGTACATGGACCACCTTTGGTGGAAGTCATTTTGTAACTTTCCCTATGTTTGCATTAATTGCAAGGGATTGTGATTAATTTGGATGATCATTTCATTTCCTAGGATATAATGCTTCCATTGTAAACATGCCTACACAATGGAATGCATATCCTTGTCATAGATGGGTGCTTGCGAACAAAATCAAAGAGCTTTTTTTTGTGATAGGCCATTAAATGTCCATTCTTAACGAGGATTACATCGATAGCATAATCAAAGGAAAATGTCTCAATCTCGAAGGGTTGTTGCTGTTTTAGTAGAGTGAGGATTGGTACTAAGTAGAGGTGGAATTTAGATCCTCAAATGGTTTTTGTTGTGACTTATAATTGGAAAAATTGGCTTTAAATACACCTTTAGTCACTTGGCTTAATGGCCAAGTGATATCAAGGAACCCCAACATGAAATCATGGTAGAAGTTGGCAAGGCCCAAGAAGCTACAAATCTTAAATAGAGGCATCAAGGTTTTATAATTGCAAATGACTTGTACCTTGACTGGGTACATATTCATCCCACGTTCATCCATGATGTATCCTAGATACTAAATTATTTACTTTCCAAGTAAACATTTCTCTATATTGTAAAATAACTTGTATTATGGCAAGGTGTTGGTGATCTACTAAATGCACGACAAATGTCTTGCACAAGTTTTGTTGAAGATAAGGATGTTATCCAAATATATGACCATAAAAAAGTTGTGAACATATACATGATACCATCCATCATCCTCATGAATATAACCAATGCATTAGTCAAGCCAAAAGGCGTTACTATCCACTCAAAAATACATTCTCTAGACTTGAAGGTGGTCTTAAATAATTTGTTTAATTGGGACATAGTTGTAGCCTAACTTCATATAAATCTTACTAAGGAACTTGACACCCTTAAGTTGATCAATAAGATTTCCAATATAAGGGTTTAGGTATTATTCCTTGATGTTAGTGTCTATGAGTCACCATTCATAAAATTTTCTCTTGCAATATTGTTGGATGTATTTGGTCAAATTTTTATTTTTTTCAAGTAAAATTTGGCATCTTTTTTTTGTCAAATGAGTCTTGAGTCATGTCGTAGGTGTCACTACTACTCTCTCCATTTTCAAGGTCATAAGATTTCATCATGGTCATGTCATAATTCCTTGTTATTGGTCATCATTTTTGTCATCAAATCATATCATGCATATTTCAAAGGTTCAAATTTCCAAATCATGGTTTCATATATGCATGTGGTGTCATCATTAGTTTAGGTCATCATAAGTCATGTAGGGAGTCATGCCATCACCATAGTCACTATCATGGGAGTTAGTAATTAGGGAAAAAGTGTTCAAAAAGATTCCAAAGGTAAATTTTCCCTTCATGGAGATGTAACCTTGCCAAATAAAGTTATAAAGCTACAATACACTATCTCATTACATCATTTTTCAAAAAGGACATGTGATGTCATACCATCATGAAAAGAAAAATTCTATTTTCAAACTATGAAGAGACAATCCAAGAATTCAAACACTTCATTTCATCTTCCTAGAGCTCTCCTCCACCATTGAGTTTCACCTCAACCTTCAAAATATGATTTTTCCATCGTCGAGCCCTTGCAAACAAGCATGTTGCGTTTTTTCCTAGCATGCTGTGTTTTTGGAAAACACACCACGTTTTTGAAATTTTAGCTTAGATGAAGCCACAACAAAGTTCATTCAACAATCTACAGGTTCCAGAGACTCTCAACAAGTAAGTATAGCCTCTCATCAATCCTCATGCAATGATTTTCCTTCATCAAATGTTGAAATCCCTCTCCTAGGGTGTTTCGCTGCGCTTATGGTTTTCTTGGTTTTTGCTTTAGTTTAGCGATAAATCCCTATTTTTCCTGCTATAATACACACTTGATAAACCCCCCCCAATATTTTTCCACACTCATCTCCTTCATTCCACGAGTTTTCTCCAAAAAACCTAGCCACACTACGATTTTGCTACATTTATGGGTTTGGACCATGTTATTGGTTTTTTCTTCTCTTTCCCTCATCCATTTCAAGAAATTCCACTTCCCAAGTGTCCCTAACATCTACCCCTACCCCCTAGAATTTTACTATATTTTTTCCAAATCCTATCCCCTTCATTCCCTTCCCTAAACTAGCTACTCTTTTCCCCCTGTTTTTCCAATCCTACCCTATCTTTCCCTCCTATTAAAATAGGCTTTTAGGATAATAAAAATCAACATCGTGGTCAGTGAAAAGAAGAATTAAAACAAAGGAGGAAATGTCTCCAGATATGAACCAACTAGCATGCAGGAAATCAATGCTTTACCATTCATCAAAGAGTCATTTGAAAAGGTAAGCTACCTAGGGTTTTGTGAAAAGATACAAGAGGCGGGCTGCCATGATAACTTGAATAGTCTATTTTCCACCAATTTCAAGAGGGACAAGACCACCATAGCAGGGATAGAATTCATAATATCAATAGAGTTCATAGCTTTAGCCACATGTATCCCTAACCAAGCAGAAATTTGGTTTAAGGGGATGGATTTGGTTATTGAAAATTAAAAAATCTTCTTCAAACCACACTACAAGGAGGCTCCCACTCATATCTTTCCTTTCAGGAAATTGATAGATAGATACACTCCTTTGATGAAGATTATTATGAAGTATTTCACTTGTGAAGGGAGTTTTTCTAGGTTGTATAAGTATCACATAAGGTTGCTGATGCATTTCACTGCCATTAAACAACTAAACCTACCAATTTAATTATTTAGGAGCCTGGTTAAGATGACTGAGAAATTGAAAATTAAATGGAGAGACCATCAGGAAAGTTTATTCCATCACGGTTTGTTCAAAGTCACAATTCTTCATTAGCTCACACAGGTTAATATGTCTTGGGAGGCATTTTTAGAGGCAACAAATCTTTTGCCTATGTCTCCTCAGTCCAAAAGCGTTAGCACTCCTACATCATCTGGGCCACAAAGAGTTGAGCCATCTAGCCTAAATTCAATTACCAAAAGACAACCTAGGGCAGATGTTTCTCATACCTACAAGAAGGGGAAAATATTGGTTTTTGCCCTTGATATATATAAAGACATGATTACATCTAAACCTTTAACTAGGTCACAAGTTATAAGATTGCCTAAGGAAACTACAATTAAAGAAGTCGAGGTAGAAGTTATGGAGAATCACCTAGACATGGAAATGAGTCACCCCTGCAACATAATGATGAAGAGATACCTCTTGAGATAGAGATGGTTGATCATGGAGACAACACAACAACAGAGATCATCAAAGAGCAACAAGCACAAATCAAAGAGTTACAAGATGATCTCTCAAAGGAAAATTTTATGGTGGCCTTATTGAAACAGGAAAATAAGCAATTGAAAGTGAGCTTGATGCAACATCGTCCCTCACAAGAGCCTCCATCATCCAACAAAAAAATTGAAGACAAAGGTATAGAAATTATACAACATGCATGTATGTCTTTGAATCACTCGATCTAACAATGTACTAAATTTAAATACTGAATCGCTTCTATAAATATTTTGCAGAATTAAAAACACAATCGCTAATCATATGAAGTAAAGAAGAATAAAATCAAACACAACACAAATAATTTCCCAGGGAAAGCTTAAAGCTAAAAACCCCACTATCTTCTATTACATATTCAACATGGATCATGAAACAATTACATACAAAACTCTTCTCACAAGAGCCCTCAAGTACTCATCTAATTGTCTCACACTGTCATGAACAAAGCTGACCGACACATAGCCAATTCTCAGCTTCTAGAAAAAATTCCTAAAAACCCCACTATCTTCTATTACATATTCAATATGGATCATGAAACAATTACATACAAAACTCTTCTCACAAGAGCCCTCAAGTACTCATCTAATTGTCTCACACTGTCATGAACAAAACTGTGCAACCCCTGATGGATGCAATCCCTAAAATATAGGAATTATTTCCTTCCTTGTCTGCGCAAGTATCATGGGCACTCCAATGTGTGTTTGGTTGCATGTGTGCAACCCAATAATCCTACAACTGATAGTCAAATTCCCTTTCACCTAGATCTCAACTGGGTCTCCACTGGATCTGACATACATGAAACTAATAATAGTAAATCCTCAGTTGCATGTGAGATCAATGATTGTGAATTAATTAATATTTAACTCACTTGATCTCTCACTAGTGTATCTTCAGTTACAACTAGTACAACTGAGTTTAACTCACTTAACTGAGTTAAACTAATTACAACCTGCAATAACTAAAGCACCACTGCACTTCGAAATCCGTTACAAATAGAATTACTTTGCATGCCTCACCAACTACATATAACTCGAAATCCACTAGCTAACTAAGTTTATCACTCTCAGTTAACTATTTCAAGTTTACATTGAGAATAGATTACAGTTTATTTTCCATCTTAATTAAGGGATAACTAAAATAGACATGCACCCAAAAATAGCACTGTGGGCCCCACCCTAGTCTGGGTCCTTAATGCAACTAGGCATGGGTGCTGAAATTTTCTTGTTGAATCTCAACACTCCCTCTCAACAAGAAAGGGATTAACCTTCACCTCGATCCTATCTCTATGGTATTCGAATTTTCTCCCGGTGAGCGCCTTCGTCAGAATATCTGCATCCTGATCTTTCGTGGAAATGTATTGAAGCAACATTATCCTTCTCTTCACACAATATTTGAGATGATGGTACCAGATATCTATATGCTTGGACCTATCATGAAACATCGGATTAATTGAGAGTTTAATGAAACTATGATTATCACAATAAATCATTGTCATATCCATTTGAGAATCAAACAAACCAAGCAAGGTCTTTCTCATCCAGATAGCCTCACATGCATCTTGAATTTCTGCCATGTATTCCACTTTCGCTGAACTAAAAGCCACAGATCATTGTTTCCTACTGTACCTGGAAACTACTGTCGATCCTATGCTAAAGATCCCTCTTGATGTGATATTTCTGTCCAATGGACTGCCCGCCCAATCTGCATCTGTGAATCCTTGTAGCTTCACTCCCTCTGTCCGTCTCTACCATAGACCATACTCTAATGTGCCCCTAAGGTATCTCAGGACATGCTTACTTGCCTTCCAAAAGAGCTTGGTAGGCTTAACCATAGCTTGACTCATCCGGTTACCTGCGTAGAAAATGTTTGGTCTCGTGTTCACCAAATACATTAGTGAACCCACTAACTGCCTGTAGAAAGTAGCATCCACTACCTCTCCAGAATTAGCATCCTCTTTCATCTAATTTACTGGAAGAGGAGTATCCATGGGCTTGCATCTATGCATGTTAAACTTACCCAGTATATCATCTGCATAATTTCCTTGAGACACAAAAATTTCACCATCCTGCTGCCATATTTCCAATCCAAGAAAATAATGAAGGAGTCCCATATCCTTCATTTCGAACACCCTTTCAAGATCCTCCTTGCATGAGTGTATCAGATGTTCATCACCAGTTAAAATTAGATCATCAACATAAAGAACAATGATCAATAGCTTACCCTCAACCACAATATGGTACAAGTTTTCATTCGCTTCACTTTTGGTGACGCCCAGCCCGGTGAAATAACTATCTATTCGAGTATACCAAGCAAAGGGTGCTTGCTTCAGCCATACAGTTCTCTTTTCAGTTGGCACAGATGCGACTCACTGTTGAAGATATCGAAACCTTCAGGCTGCTCTATGTACACCTCTTCCTTAATGATGCCATTGAGGAACAAAGTTTTCACATCCATTTGATGAATGTGCCATCCCATCTGCGCTGAGAGTGAAAGGATGGATATTATGGAAGAGTACCTTGCAATGGGTGCAAAAGTCTCATCATAATCTATCCCCTCGATTTGTGAGAATCCCCAGACAAAAATATGGCCTTGTATTTCTCCACACTCCCATCAGTAGCTTGATTTACCTTTTAAATCCATCTCGATCCAACCACTGACTTGTCGACTGGTCTTGGGACTATCTCCCATGTATTGTTCTTGACAATGGAGTCATACTCCTCCACCATTGCATCAACCCAAGTTGGTTGCCACACTTATTCCTGAAAGGAATACGGTTCAGTCATAATACATTTTCTCATAAGAGCCATGTATCTAGTAAATCGGTCAGGAGACTGTCTCTGTTTGCGATGTGAAGTAGGGGCTCCTACATTCTCCACAGCGTGAAGTCTCAATCTATCAGCTTCCCTGGTGTGCCTTTTTTCGTTTCTGATGGATGGCTCTGCATGAGTGTTTTCATCCACTCCATGAACCTCCTCATGTGGATGATCCACATCTTGAGACTCATCCTTGGGAACCAATAGTTCCTCCTCTGCATGCAAGTATAAATCCCTCTCAAGGGACAAAAACATGGCTTTCTCCTCATCAAATTTTATATCTCATCACACAACATTCATTCTGATGTTTGGAAAATACACATGATAATTATGGGGTGTTTCAGTGTACCCAAAAAAAATCCCAACCTCAGATGTTGGTTCCAGCTTCTTCCCGGCGTCCTTGGTCACATGCACATAAACAGATGAGCTAAAAATATTAAAGTGTGAAACATTAGGTTTCTTACCAGTGAAAGCCTCTTCAGCTGTACTCATGCCAAGTACTCAATGAGGACAATGGTTGTGCACATGTACCGCTGTGTTGCATGCTTCCTCCCATAGATGCATTGGTAAGCATTGATCATGCAAAATCGCTTGCACTGCACCCACAATAGTTCTATTCTTCCTCTCCGTGACCCCATTCTGCTATGGGTTATGAGGCGCTATAAGTTCTCTTTGAATTCCTTATTTGCTGCAGAAGTTCTTGAATTTGTTAGAGATGTATTATCCACCATTATTTCTCCTAAGAGCATTCACTTGCTTCCACGACTCTTTCTCCACCAGTGCCTTAAACTCATAGAACTTAGAGAATGTCTGATCTTTCTTCTGCATGAAGAAGATACAACACTTACAAGAAAATTCATCAACAAATATTACATAGTACTTATGTTTTTCTGCCGAAGCAATAGAGAAAGGACCACACACATCTGTGTGAAATCTATCAAGGATCCCCGAAGCTCAGTTTTCCGTCTCATGAAAGGTGGCCTTTCATATTTTCCCATAGTACATCCCTTGCATGTGTATGACTCCGCAAGTGTACCCCTGGGAAGACCAGTAGAAATCTATTGCATGAATTTCAAGGCTCCATGGTGAAGATGGCCCAATATCCTGTCCCATAATTCACCCTCATCCTGGCTCACCAATTGATCTTCCTTTCCCATCATTGCTGCAGATCCATCTACCTCCATCTTGTAGATATTCTTAACTCGAATCCATATCCTCTTGGCTTGTCTCGTTGTTTTATGTCGCACGAAAGCTTTTCCTTCACTAAAAAACATCATAGCCTCTATCCTCCAACATTGCGACTGAGACCAATTTTTTCTTCAGACCTGGTACATGCATTAAATATTTTAATTGAAAGGGTTCACCTGATTGCCTTTGAAAGGTAATGGTACCAATCCCGATAGCACTGTATTGCCCGTCATCACCTATTTCAATATGCATCTAGAGGTTCTTCTCCTCCAAGTCACTGAAAATTTCCTTGTCTCTCGTCATGTGAAAGGAAGCACCACTATCCAAATACCACACAAATCCCAATGCACTGGACACCATGCATGTGATCAATGAGAAGTCAAGCTAAAATTGCGAGGGAAGGGCCTCACCAGCTTGATATCCTCCAGCCTTCTTGTTTCTCTTCTTTTGTGGACAATTAGTAGTGAAATTACCATGCTTGTGATAGTGAAAAAACTTCACCTTGGACATGTCCTGCTTCTTGTCATTCTTGGACTCCGATTTAGAATAAAATTTCTTCCCCTTCCCCTTCTTCACCTTGGCAGACAAAGCACAATCCTCTTCATCTTCATTCTTAGACAAAGATCCATCTCTGGTGTTCCGTCTGAACTCCTCCTGCACCAAATCCGACCACAGTCGTTTCCAATCTGGGAAATTTTCCCTTCCATTGACAGAGTCTTGATAACTGTGCCAACTCTTGGGATGTCCTAGGAGATCCAAGCTCACCAAATCATCATCAATGACTATTATTCCAATTCTCCTCAATTCATCTCGACATTGGACAAGCTTTGTTAGATATTTTGGAATGGTGTCGCTCTTTTCCATCTTGATCTTCTTGAGTTTATCTTTGACCGTCAATTTCCTATGGTTGCTGCTGCTTTGGAATAGATCTGTCAAAGCCTTCCACATTGCATATGGTGTGGTTTTCCCATGGATGCTTGAGACAATGTGGTCTCTTAATCCCTACAACAAGATATTTCTCGACTTTTCCACTTTCTTTTTCCATGCATCAAGATGTGCAACATCTGCCACAACGGGTTTAGGAACATCATTGTCAATGAATTCCTTCAAGCCATTGTCTACGAGTACTGCGTCCATCCTATCCTTCAAAGAAATATAGTTTGAGCTACCCTTGAGTGCATGCTCCAACCTCAAGCCATTGAAAGTCATTTCGATCTTGAATCAGATGTAGCACCAAGAAAGTCTTTCTGCAAATTCGAATTCTATCCAGTCACAAAATCAACTCCTGCTTCACTTTTGCAATTTCCTGTGCTCTGATACCATGTAGAAATTATACAATATGCATGTATATCTTGGATTCACCTGATCTAAAAATGTACTAAAGTTAAATATTGAATCACTTCTACAAATATTTTGCGGAATTAAAAACACAATCGCTAATCACATGAAGTAAAGAAGAATCAAATCAAACACATAACAGATAATTTCCTGGGGAAAGCTTAAAACTAAAAACCCCACTATCTTCTATTGTATATTCAACATGGATCATGAAACAATTACATACAAAACTCTTTGATGGGCCTCTAAATTAGACATAAATTAAGGCCCATATAACCTTTCTTAGGCCCATCTACCTCTCTTATGCACATAAAAGGATATATTAAATCTCCCCTTCTGCACTTAATAATTTTTTCTTATGCTTTAATATTTTCTTAGGAAGGTTTAAAGGTAATTTCATATTTGTGCCTAATATTGGTTATTTTTGTAGAATATTGTGAGAATATTGGGTAGATTACACAGATTTGGAGAAGGATATGATTTAGGGACTTGCTCCCTGCCACTAGAAGACAAATATTGAAGAATAAATGAGCATAATGTCAGGAAATTATGGAGAAATATTGGAGAGATTCAAGGGGTTTGTCCACCCTCCTTAACTATCAAAGGAAACCAGGCAAAATGAAGACGAAGTACACCCAATTGATGGTCTACTTGGAGTCAAAGTGGAATCAATCACTATGTTTTAGGGAGCTGTTGGTAGCTGCCTTTTAGGATAAATAAAGCTAATCAAGAGCTAATTAGGGGACTTACATTCCACTCCACTTCCATTCCATTCCATTCGAATTTTTGCTGTAAAGCCATGAGGTTTTGCTAAAACTTTGATGGATGTAACATATGGTTATTTTTATGAAACAAGTAGAGAGATTCCATTTTATTGATCTAGTTCCAGAGAGCTGGGCCCGGGGGTTAGGGCCCAACCCATGTACCTCAGCTTATTATTATTGTTGTTTAAGTTCACTTCCTATTGTCTTTTGTTGTAGATTCAATCTGCTTACAGAGTGGTAGAATAGTGATAAACTCCATAAAGTTGTGAGGTCAACCTTCCCCTCTCAACTCTCTCAATAGAGCTCGAGGAGGGTATACCTTTTCCCACAGATAAAAAATTCTTTCTCGCTTATGATTTCCTGGAAATAGATTTGATAAGTGCTTGCATCTTCATGAACATATTTTCTATCTTTCTTGAATAAATAGGCAGGGTAATAATAGCTATGGGAAGCATATCCCAGAGGGAAGTTTTCCAACACCTCCTGCTTCATCTTCCATCTCTATTGTTACACTCTATGCACTACTGTTACACCCTCCATATTATCTTTTTCCCACTTATTCTCACTGCCTTACCATTTTTATGCAAAACACATGAAAAAACATTCAAACCCATTCGAACGTGACCTCCACCTTTTCTCCTCGAGTCTCCCGCTGCCATACATCGCACTTCACATATCATAAATCTTAGCTTTTACCTATAAACACTTATCGTTGGTTCTTGCGGTCGTGATATTGTGACATCACATATCGCAAATCACAACTTTTCCCTTTTTCTTTCAGACTCACCGCCACGTCATCCCTATCGCAAATCGCATCCCGTAGTTTTTATCCTATCATAAATCGCATCTCGTAATTCTTATCCTATCGCAAATCGCATCCCACAACTTTTTCCTTTCTCCCTTAACACTTACAGCTGTTCTTTCTGATTCGATATTGCGATCGTGCCCCGCTGTCGGTCCCACTGTCACGTTGCCGATCGCAAATCGCACTTCACACCATTTAGCTTTTACCTTTAAAACACTTACCACTCATTCTTGTGATTACGATATTGCAAAATCAAAAATTGCAAATCACATCATTTAGCTTTTTGCATAACACTTACTGCTCATTCCGTCGATGCGATAACTCCGCCACGTCACTCATCACAAACTGCACTTCGCACATTTTAGTTCGTTCCTGTTAATTCTTAAACTTGTGATATTGAGATTGCGACATCACAGATCACAACTTTTTTCTTCCATCCCACTCCGCCATCGAACTTTTGAGCTCTTTCCACTCCAAAGTCATTTATCACACTATAATAAAGTTTTATAAGGGTTTAACCCCCTCTTTCTGCTTCCAAACCTCGTTTCATGTGTTAAACCCCCCCCCCCAATAGCCTCTTTTAGCCCTTCTATTCCCTCCAAGCTGCAAGTTAACTCTTTTTTGTTAGAATTGAGTCATGCATAGCTTAGTTGCATGGATAGGAGCATGGTAGATAGATCATAGGATAAGTAGAGTGCATTTAGCCACTTGGCCCAGTTAAGTGTGGTTTAGAATTAGTTTCCTTTCTGTCATTTCTTTTCTGCAAATTAAATTAGTTTCCTTCCTGTCATTCCTTTTCATCAATTTAATTTAGTTCCTTACAGTCATTTCCTTCCTACACATTAAATTAGTTCCATTTCTGTCATTCCCTTTCTGCAATTTTTTTTAGTTTCATTGGAGTTTAACAGACTTCACTAAGAATCCCTAGAAGTATCACCCTTTCGTAGAGCGGAAGAGGATGACATGAACAGAATGCATCTGCTGTGTATATAGCATTGTCACCTTAAAGTGTGTATGAACCCTGGGTTGATAAAGTAAAGTAGGGCAGCCCCTGGGAGTTGCAACACTCTTGGTGCAATACCAGGGCTCACCACTTTTTGGCACCGTTTCCAGGGAGGTGTCTAGTAGATGCGTTGATTTTGTTTTAGCATTTTTTTCTGCTTTCCTTTTCATGTTGTTTCCAAAATATTGAAAAATACAAGAAAATATGATTTTCATGCCTCATAGGAGTAGGGATACTTAGAATCTTAAAAAAAATAAAAATACTTCTCCAATACCAACCCCCCCCCACTTAACCACGTGGTGCAGTAAGAACCACATCACCATACACTTTTGAAGGAAGAAGAGATGGATGGATATGATGACAATGAAGAATATATTATTGGGTTTCCCATTCAAGATATGGACATCAGTGAACCTATGAAGAAAATCCGTCCATATTTCCTTCCCAACTTCCATGGTATGAGGATAGAGGATTCAGAAACATTTCTCTTTCAATTTGAGATAATTTTTAGGTCTTATGGCTACTTATCACACACTCAAAAACTGAGATTGTTTCCTGCAACATTGAAGGATAGATCTCTTAAATGGTTCACGAGTCTAGGTACTAATTCAATAAGATCATGGAATCACATGCAAAATATATTCTAGAAAAATATAAAGATCGTGATCTTAGAGAAGAAATTTTTAAAATGAACCAAGAAGAAGATGAGAGCCCTGAGGATCTAATAGAGACTATTGGTACCATTTCATGACTCATCCTTTCACCTAAAAACTTCATTTTATCCATCATATTTTCTCATTTAACCTTCATAAATCTCTCATATTCCTTTGAAACTGATTAATGTAATGCCATTATTATTATTTTTACATTGGAATTGATTTTAGGAATTTTTGTGTTAAAATTATGATTTTTTAGAAAATTACAGGTTTTCGTAACTTCCTGTAATGGCTTCACGTTTTGACACATTGCATGATAGGTTGGCCAAATCGAGGAATGAGGGTCTATTCCTAAATGTACAAGGATTGTGAAATATCTATCCACCTCCAGATTCGAAGTCCACAGGTGGCTGGTCCACGTTGGTCAACTTCAGCTATTTTAGCAGAAAATATTAAGCAATTAATGAACATATTTGATATTTTTCTTGTAAAAAGGGATCTGAACTAATTCGACTCCTTTGGGAAGTTAGTTAGGATTTTGAGGAACACAAATTGCCTCTTCTTGTTATGTAATTCGATGATAAATAGTTAGAAGAAAAACATTGAAGGACTACACTACATGAGACATTATATGACAAACTTCAAAACTTGATTTATGTAATTGACTTTCAAACTTTAATACAGAGATTCAGTTATCTATGTTGTTACATTCAGTAATATTCTTCATCTGAGTTATCTTAAGGTGTGCTTGCAACGTGTGGAGGGCCCCCACTACAGAGTTGGTACACTTTCTTGTGTTTTTCGTTTACATTTGCATAATTAGATCTGATAGACATTTCCATTTAATTCTTATGCTGCAAGTTTATGAATCAAAATTGTTAATAGAAGCCATTGTCTTTTGTGAAAGGTCTTTGTAAGAAGATTCAATTGACATCAGTCTTCAAATTGAAAGTTGTGTTTACTATTTCATTTATCATTTCTACTTTATGATCATGGTTGTAATGCAGAGCTCAACTTGTAGTCTAATGACCGAACCTTGTAAAATGACTTAGCTATTGGTTGATTTCAAGATTATTTGCCTTGATTTCTATTTTGAATGATTGTGATTGATAAGTGTGTTGATTTAAGACTTGGAAGATGCTTTATGAATTGAGTTCTTGTAAAATAACTAGAGAATCTTAGAAAACCAATAGAACTATGTTTTTAGGAGATTAGATTTGTTTTGTTTAAGAAGGTGTTCAAGTGTGGAAGGAGACAAGGAAAAACCTCTTGTAAAAGAGTATTGAATCCTATTATACCAAACCCTCATTTAGGAGACCAAATCATTCTAGATATATATATTTTAGATAAGTACCTCTAAGTGTACCTACTCGGATTGATAGGAAATTGAAGCCTAATCTAAACTAGCAGATTGGACCAAACAGAGATGTTCATGTATAATGTTAAGAGGGAAAAATTGCATCATCTAGGATTTTACACACTAAAAAACCTCTTACTTAGAAAAATTAGGCATGAGTGGATTGATCTCCTTAATCTCATGAGTGGAGGAGATGTATACCAATTGTCATTTGAAGAAATTTGTGAAACATGCAAGTGCATATCAAGAGGAAGGGAAAGAGTAAGTAAATCAACATCAACATTGGTAAGGCAAGATGAACTTGGAAATTTTCTTGATAACTTTAAAACAGAAATTCTTAGCAATCTAAGTGAACAAGTAAAAATGTTAAGAATGAAAAATGAGCAAAAAGAATATGCTGATATTTTTGTTATCCATGCAGAATCATATGCTACTAAATGTTGTTCATCATTCCCCAGGTTTAAAGAAGTTTACCAAGAAGACAATGGAGCAAGGAAATCACCAAAGAAGCTATGTTATGTAGCTCCAATGATACCCTGACAACCTAGTCAACTTGATATGATGCAAGGATCACTTCACAATTTCAAGCTTATTGTAATCCATATCAAACTAATTGGGATACACTCCCTCCTTGGAAACCTTGGCCAGCTCACCCCAAAAACCAATCTTGGCAACATGGTTGGCAAGGTCCTTATTGGGAAAATCCACAATATCCACAATATTTCCCTCCATATCCTCCATAACCAACTCCATGCTATCCCTACAATCCACCTCCACCACAACCACAACCTCAACCACATCCATCTCATATATCCACCCCCACTCAAATACCTGTACCACCATTTCCAAACCCACACCATGAAGTATCTCAACCCACTTACAATGCTGAGGTACAACACTACCAAACATATCCTCTTGATCTGAATGGTTTGCATCTTAGTTCAAAAAAGGTATTGCAAAGAAGAGATTTTCTTAATGTCATTGAAGGACAACATAAAGAAGAAGAAGATACGAATGAGGAGATCAAAGAATCAAGGGCTGCACATGATGAAGAGCAGATATCAGAATCAGATGTTAATAGATTTCCCTCTTGTTTACCATCATTTCCTCCATGTGTTCAAGACAATAATCAACAAAAAGAGGAATATTTGAATGTCATAATAGAAGAGGACATCCAAGGTGATCCAACTCAGCAAGTGAACCAGGGGCATCACAACTATATTGACATATGGTGCCAAACAATCATTAAGCTACAGCAGCACCCTCTTCTCCAACAACACTTGATACAATCCCTGTCAAAGAAACTCATCTCTCATATTTAGGGACATGTCAAAGCATGTATTCCAAGCGTGCACCTGATTTTATCTGTCATCTTGATGTGTATATGGATCCATTGGAAGTATTCCTATACTTGAAAAAGGTTTTGTTTTTTCAAGTAGAGTAGGAAAGTGAAAAAAGGAAAAAAAAGAGAAAAAAAGGGAAATAATAAAATCTCACATGAAAACCTCTTTGAGGCATCTGAGATTGGATCACTGATTGAAAACCTCCATGAGGCAGTCATTGAGTTGAAAGTAAATAAATAAATAAAATATCCTAGGTGAAAACCTCCTTTGAAGCACCTAGGCAGACCTTCTAGTTGAAAACCTTATGAAGGCAGCTATTAGGCCTTAAAAAAAAACAAAAAACAAAAAAAAAAAATATTGTGCATTTATCCATGTATCTCTCTATGATGAATGCAGGTGCTCTCCAACCTTTGCAAGCAGAAAAAAACAAGTTGGTACAAAAATAAAATTTTCTCAACACTTTAGTCAAAGGTAGTCAAACTTGGACTTCCTCCTCCTATGCTCAGAAGATCCAAAAGGACCTCAAGTAGATTATCGAATGCAGCTTCAGAACCACCAAAGACAACTTCAACAACCATATCAACAACAAATTCAATATCACATGCAAAAACAAATCAATGGTAGGGATCATGTATTCAATCATCTAACCCTTTCTTCGAATCTATTTTAGCTTAATAAAGCATTAAAAAGTGTGAGAAGGAAAGTTTTTTTATATAGCCAAAATCAGTAGCAGAGTAACCTCAACCTTATCTAGTAACTAGCCTCACTTTTTCCACCAAGAAAAGGAACAAGACAAAAGTAAAAAGGACTTCAGAAAGTAAGTAAGCAACTCGTTGTAATAGAGGACAAGGACTGCCAAGGGGTAACCAAGGGATAAGTCAATTCACAGAAAAAAAAGAACTATGAGTTCACTTTACTTTGCATGCAATAAAAAGAAAAAAGAAATAAAAAGAAAAAAGAAAAGAAAAGGGAGAAAAAAATCAAATAAAAGTTGGATCCACCAGCTCTTGGCATGCAAAACAGATTTACTTAAGGCATCTGAGGATCTCCATGAAGAACCTACAAGAATAATTGCAGCAAGAATAATAACAAGAAGATCAGCAGAAGAGCATTGCATGGGCCATTAAAACAAAAAATGAAATAAGCCAGCATGTAGGAAAGACCATAAGGCAGGGAGGATGAATAGGTTGCTCAGAGGATGAGAAAAAATTTCAGTAGGGGTGATGATGGGCCTCTAAATTATACATAAATTAAGGCCCATCTAACCTTTCTTAGGCCCATCTACCTCTCTTATGCACATAAAATGATATATTAAATCTCTCCTTCTGCACTTAATAATGTTTTCTTATGCTTTAATATTTTCTTAAGAAGGTTTAAAGGTAATTGCATATTTGTGCCTAATATTGGTTATATTTGTAGAATATTGTGAGAATATTGGGCAGATTACACAGATTTGGATAAGGAGATGATTTAGGGACTTTCTCCCTACCACTGGAAGATCAATATTGGAGAATAAATGAGCACAATGTCAGGAAATTATGGAGAAATCTTGGAGAGATTCAAGGGGGTTGTCCACCCTCGTTAACTATCAAAGGCAACCAAGCAAACTGAAGACGAAGTGCTCTCAATCGATGGTTTACTTAGAGTCAAAGTGGACTCAATCACTATGTTTTAGGGAGTTGTTGGTAGCCGCCCTTTAAGATAAATAAAGCTGATCAAGAGTTGTTGTGCGGATTAATCAATCTTGCGGACAAGACCAATCTCCCTAGTACCAAAAAGTTAATCTAGCAACAAACAACCAAATGGACTAATCTTTCTCTAAGCATATATGATTTAAAAACAACACTATAGAGGTGTAAAAGACTTACCGTAGGTCCAACGCTTGTTCGAAGTCGTTGTTGTCCCTCGTGCACTTGAAGGAGTTATCTTTATAAAACTACAGTCACAAACAAGCAAACATTAAATAGCACCTGTATAGTAAACATCATAAATCATGCTTATCATAGTGATCAAGGAATCCATGAAATAAACAGTTAACTAACAGCTTATTGAGAAAAATGAATTCATTTGTATTAATTTTAAAAGAAGGAAAACCTTACAACCTTAGCCTTGATGTTGAACAGGACTTCCCGGGGTCTGAAGCAGGAATCTCCTCTACTCTGATAAGCTCTGCACTCCTCC
Organism: Pinus albicaulis; assembly: GCA_034641835.2. Lineage (NCBI taxonomy): Eukaryota > Viridiplantae > Streptophyta > Pinopsida > Pinales > Pinaceae > Pinus > Pinus albicaulis. The sequence goes on from CM076572.1 coordinate 433,241,422, forward strand.
AACCGAGACAGATAGAGGTATGTGATCTCTCCTCACAAAAATCTCAGTTAAATGAGTCTGAATCCCAACAGCGCTTAACCTCAAATAATCTAAAGCTTGAACTCCCCTTGAGGCTACCCAATGCCTCTTTTTATAGTGGAAAAGAGGAGGTTTCAATTCCAACTATGAAGGGATAGAATCCTCCTTCAAAGGGATAAGCTTCTCACATCAAGGGGTTAGCTCCATAAGGTAAGGGATACATGAACCTCAAAAGAGCGGTTTTTCCACTGCAAGATTCTTTTTAGAGGCTTCTAGAATTTACTGAAAGTGAGATTTTTTGAGTTTACTTGCGCATTTTTAATCTTTACAAGGGTCCGCACCCATAACACAGAGAAAGTGCATTCAGGTACGTAGGAGCAATGAACATTAGGTGCGGGACCGCAGGCAAGAGATAGTGCGGTACCAAAGTTAAGGAGATTTTTAGGAACTTTTATCTTATTTTCAAGGCTTGAAATGAGGAACTGATATGTTAGACTTGCAAAGGAGGAAGTATGAGTGATAATGAGCTCATACGGACAACGAAATTTCAAGGTGACAATTTTTCAGTGTAACAGATTTCCCCCTAAAGTGCGAAGTCTGGAATAGATGAAGATGAAGTCTGTCATATATGAAGATATCAATACTTTATCATTTCAAGGATCATCCTGTGGACACCCCAGTTGGAACCTGTAAAAAAATTCAATGCAAAAAATATATATGTAATCATATCATCACTGAGGTAGGCATTCCCATACTCAGATCAAAACTAACTAGAAAACTGACTTAAAGTGTTTAGATATAGGAATGATTTTAATATTACAACAGTATAGACACAACATGGATGCAACCATCTATAATGAATAGTCTACTACATAATGAATAATAAAATTCCTCGCAGCCTGGATAGTAGAAACTAGATCCAGGGTCTTGATTTTTGCTTCCCGAACTAGTACGATTCTATCCATGTAAATGAATGTGTTGAAGTCGAACATGGTAGAAACCACTTGATTACCAGTCAATGATGTGAACTTGTTAACAAGTGTGAGAGTAACCACCAGTAATGTCAATGGCTCTCGAAGTACTCAGTACAATCCATGAAATGTGAATGAATGAGCTGAATTCGAACATGTCACGGAATCATTCAATCGAAGGTCAATGATGCAACCAGTCGTTGAAGGCGAGAAACCTGCCATTGAGGCATGCAGATTTCAAGGTATTGACGATTTCTAGATCAGCTTCCTAGATAATGAGCTGTCGTCGATAGGAAGTGATCCGTCGTAGGCAAGCCCTACAACACGAAATCATAGATCAAGTTTTGAAAAAAATATATTGGCAAGGACTGACTCAGGGATGGTCAAAATGGATGACAGATATTTCGCAAATGAATGGTTTGTTTGAACTGTCCTCTTGAACACATAACGACACTGCAGATGGTTTGGTGAAAATTGACCCAAAGCTAATACCCAGAAACCGGCTGAAGACTTTCAATATGGTTTGATTAACTTTGACCCAAGTGAAGGATTTTCCCAACCCAGGTGAACAAAAGTGTCGTGTTCAAGAGTGGTTAACGGTTTTCCGAATAATCAAAATGTAACAAACAGGTTCGTTTTTCTCTCTTTTCCCCCACCATTTTTAGCAAGTACCTCTTTATTTTTGACAAGCTTGAGAAGGATAACATTTACTTGTTTATAAGCTCATCCTTCGGATGAGTCCAACTTAGTTTAATATTCGAACCTTAAGAAGGAGTGGTTCACTCCTATTTAAAAATTGAACAGGTCCTTTATTGTTAAATTTTAACGAGTCTAGTATAGGAGAAACTCGGTGTTTTTCAATTTTAGGGAGTCAGAAGAAAAAACTTAAGAAAACTCCATGGGTTTACTTTTTCGTAAATTTAGTCTCTTGAGCCCGAAAAAGGATAAAATAATGCGGGAGAGAACTGTATTGACCATAATTATTCAACGTATATCTTTTTCGTAAATAGTCCATTTCAGTCCGGAAAAGGGGTAAACTTATACTGAAGGGACGACTGTTCATTTCCTTTAACGAGTTCAAATATTCAAGTACTCAGCAATCTTTTCATGTTTAGAGAGTTTGAAAAGGGCTTAAAAGAGAAATCAAAATTTCACTTTTTCGTAAGTTTTAACGAGTTCGAAAAAGGGATAAAAATGTACTCATGGTTTTCACTTTTTCGTAAGTTTTAACGAGTTCGAAAAAGGGATAAAAATGTACTCATGGTTTTCACTTTTTCGTAAGTTTTAACGAGTTCTAAAAAGGGATAAAAATGTACTCATATGGCCGACTTTCAATTAAATTTATGAGCAGGAAAAGATGGAAAGAACTCGACATTTTCATGTTTTTTACGAGAATGAAAGATAGAAAAATAATCTAGGGATTTTCATGAGTTAAACGAGTCTTGAAAATAACCAAAATTAACTCAAGATAGGTTTCATTTTTACAAAAGCTTGAAACAGAGAAAAAAATATGCTTCAGAATGGTTTCATTTTTACACAAGCTTGAAATAGAGAGAAAACTATGTTTGATGCCCCCTAAGCATAACTGCTAGAGTGCATGCCCCCCCAGCTTGATTTCATTCAACTAAGTACACTGCTGGTAATTAATAGCTGGATGGAATGAAGGTTCATTTACGAGATCATATGAAATACCCGACCTAAAACTGTAAGAAAATTACGAAAAAAGTGAAATAACTAACCTAAATATATGACTTAACATTTACGAGATCTAGTCAAAGACTCGACTCAATTAGGGGAGGATTTGTTTCATTTTTTAATGAGCTTGACACAGAAAAAGAACTATGCTCATGGAAACATGTTTCATTTTTTAACGAGGTTGACATAGTAACAGGAACTATCCTCACCTACATGTTTCATTTTTTAACGAGGTTGACACAGTAAAGAACTGTCCTGAAATCTACTCTCTACTATCTACCTATATAACCTACTGATTCATTTTTTAATGAGGTTGACACAGGAAAAGAACTGTCCTCATGGCCCACTGATTCATTTTTTAACGAGATTGACACAGTAAAAGGAACTTTCCTCTTACTTGATTCATTTTTTTATGAGGTTGACTCAGTAAAAGGAAATTTCCTCAAAAACTACTTATTTCTAATCTATTAATCTACTCTCTACAATCTACCTACTGATTCATTTTTTAATGTGGTTGACACAGGAAAAGAACTGTCCTCATGGAAGCTTGTTTCATTTTTTAAACGAGCTTGACACAAGAAAATGAACTATTCTCTCGACTAACTGATTCATTTTTTAACGAGGTTGACATAGTAAAAGGAACTATCCTCACAAACTTGATCATGGCTTCCAACTGGAAGAAACACATGTCAATGGACACACCTTGATCACGGCTTCCAAGAGGTCTTCATCAGATGGAAGAATATTTCTCTGGAAGGAACACATGTCAAGGGACTCAAAAGGGATAAGAACATCGCATTCAAATAATCCCATAGAGTTTTCCATGTCAATTACCGGATCTAAGTCATAGGAATTCGAGCAAACAGTGAGAGGCTCGCTTACATCGGTAATTGAAAACATGGGACTAGTTGCCATATAATTAACCCGTGGCGGGGTAGATACCACTTTAGAATCAGGAACATTTAGGGGTGTCAGATTATTGGTAGTCGAATCAAGACTAGGGAATGAAAGCTGGTCTACAATCACAATATTTCCATTGTGAGGGAAAGACATCATGCGAAAGAGTGTCGATACGACAACTTTCATTGCATAAACATAGTCTCGCCCAAGGAGTAAATTGAAATCCAAGGGGCCTCGAACTACCATAAGATCAATACAGACCGTTTTACCTTCCAAAGTAATAGAAAAATTAGGAAGGATCCCTAAAGGTTCACTAATGGTTTTGTTAAAATCTTTCAGATTCTGCGTAATAGGCACAAGCTGAGGGGAACCCAAAGCTTTCCAAGCAGTTGAGGATAAAATACTAACAGAAGCACCTTCATCTACCTGTGTGTGGTGTATGTCCCTACCACCAAAATTCACAACGATTGGAAAGGTATGGAGGAAGGAAGACGAGGTTCTGTCAGTCTATTCCAATCAAAGGAAAAGACCTCAGTACTTGGAGGGGGTTCTGTAGAAACAGATGAAATGCCCCCTAGCGTAGAAGAATCTGATGTAACAGGAAGAACCTGAGTGTTATGAAGTTCACTCTCTATAGGGAGAATGGGATCGACCGAATGTGAAATCGAATTGACCACTTGATCAACTAATGGATCATCAACCTGAGTGATATGAGTTTCACTCTCCAATGGAAGAGTGGGATCGACTGTACTTGATATTAGATCAATCACTCCATTAGTTGACGGTAGGTTGGGAGAAAGTTTACGGTAACCAATTAGAAATTCTTGCTGTGGAACAGTAAGGTTTTCCAATAATTTTGGGGCTTCATCCATGTGAGGGAAAATGTGAGTTTGATGACTCCCTTTGCATAACTTGCAAGGAAACCTAACTTTACCCTTTTTCCCAGGAACTTGACTATCACTGGTTTATGGATCAACGGAAAGTTGATGAGATTTTTCTGACCATACTTCCAAGACCTTTGGAATACCTAGAAAATTGATAAAGAAGTGGTCACCCTTACAAAGCCTGCGAGGGTATTTGGGTTTATGATGCATGTTGGAGGTTTCCTCAACACAACTAACACTTAGAGCCATGGTTGGTTGGTTGAATTTTTTCTTATCCTGCTTCTTCTTCTTCTTCTTATTCTTAGCCACCTGGTTACTAGCGTCAAGGCTTTTACCAAGTGAAGCGGAAGAAATGGAGGAAGAAATATTAGGCGAAGAAGGTAAAGGGTCAACAGAAGGTTGGTGATGTTGAGATGGTGAACTCTGTTGAGGTGAAGCATCCGGTTGAGGTGGAACAATTGGAGTATTCGGGGCCAACGAAGTTGAAAATAACCATATTGGTAAACCTATTGTAAATCCAGGTAACGACAAAGTAGCCATATAAGGAGGACCAACATTTCCAAAGCAAGGAAAAGTACTAGGATTCTCGTTAAGAGGGGTTCCTTGGTTGGTATATTCCGGAACAATTGCCATTATATTCAACTTCAGTGAATTTTATTAACAATTTAAAACTAAAAATAAAATTAACAATTCACAATTCACACCTAACAATTAAAATTCACAATTCACACCTATGGTCTCTAAAAGTAAAAGAAAACAAATTAACACACACTATCAAGTCTAGGAGTCAAACCACACACAAACATTAACTTCCCATACTAAAAACACTAGTTGGTGATGAAATCCAACTTAGTAGAAATTTAATATAGAAAGGGCAGTTGGAACAGTTACCTCGACAACCTGCTTAATGAAACAGACTGGCACAAGTTTCTTCACAAAACCATCTCAAGTGAAGAGAACCCCCCAGAGAGTCCAAGTGAGTCTAGTCGACGTCTGCTCCAGGTACAGTGAGATCTTTCCTTCACCGTCACCTTAGGAAATAATCTTAAGTTTATGGACACTAAGGTTACCAACAGTAACAAATACAACTGGGGGAACAGTCTATGATCTGATTCCACGCACAAGGGTAGAGTAACAAAGCTCAATCCCCTTGAAGGCTCCTCGACATGGTCAATCCAAGGTTTACCAACAAGTGACCCCAGGCTCCTCGACAATGGTTAATCCAAGGTTTACCGTTTGTAATGCACGCAGAATCTTCTATCTTTCCCAATGAAATAGAATTGATTGTCTCAAAGGTTCGGACATGATCTCGTGATTAAATCCTTTAAGAGAAGCTTCCCAGATTGTACCAATTACAATTGGATTTATTTCCTACCGCAATATTTATCTACTTGTTTGTTTTAGTTTCTTTGGAAAGTTAACTACAACCTATTCCAAAGCATTAATCCTGAGCTAGATTGGTGGAAAGAGCCCTAAAAATGTAAAAATTACTAGATGAATTTTAATTAAGCGCTGTGTTATTTAGGCTGTTATTACTCAAAAGGGTAAATGGATATGAAACCAATGGTGTTATGACCCGACCTAAAATTGAAAGCAATCGAATATGATAATTTAATATTTTCAATTCGATGAATCCTAACTAAAGTAAGGAGAGAGTTTCCATTCACTTCCAACAATGCAAAAATTGATCACTAAGAGAAAATATAAAAAATTCTCTAATGCACTAATTTAATCAAGGAAAACTAATGAAAATCAATTCCAAAACAATTTTTTTATTTTTGTGTTTTTAAAACAAGCATAAAAACATCTAAATTCAAATCAAAGAAAACTGATCTAAATCTACGATTGATTTTTTCAGAATGTAAACTATGCAATTGTAATCTATGCACAATTCACTTGAAAAGTATCCAAATGTAATCTATGCACATTTTTTATTCATATTATGAAAATGAGAATTCTATTTATGCAAACGTGATCTATGCAAGAGAATTCTCAAACACAAGATGATTCTAATGTAAACCAATCAAGTGCAAGCAAAGAAAATTGGGTGAGAGTTCCAAAGATAAAAAATAAAAACACTCAAAGGTGATAAACACTCATACACAATTTAGCCCCCCCGGGCGAATGAGGGGGGAATTTTTTTGCAAAAACAAAAGAAAAAAGATGCAAAATTGTGAAAAGACTCAAACAAACCTCCAAGTAATGACCAAAGGAAATCAAATTAAGAATTTCTCAAAAAGAGACTCAAAACACCCAATTAACTTAATGGAGATTAATGAGATGAAAAATTGCTTGAAATAAACTCATAAACAAGGCTTTTTGACATAAAAATATAGATCTGGGTAGATGCTAAGAATCCTAAATCAAATCTAAACTAAACTAAAAGAAGAAATATACGTTTTTCAAAAATTTAACAGGGTTTGCAGGCCCCAGAAGTAATAGGTGCGGTCCCGCACTGTTTACTTAAGGAAAGTGCGAAACTGCCCGCACTGTGCAAAAGAATAAAATGCGGTCCCCAGAAAAGTTCAAGAAAAACGTAAAAGATTTCAAAATTTTCAAAAACAGAGAAAACCTAAGCTACCCAGGCAGATATCCATCAATAAAAAACCAGGAAAAACTTTTCCTCAAATCAAAATAAAAGAGAACCAAAAACAACAAGTTCTTTCCCCAGTGGAGTCGCCAATTTGTTGTACGGATTAATAAATCTTGCGGACAAGACCGATCTCCCTAGTACCGAAAAGGTAATCTAGCAACAAACAGCCAAATGGAACAATCTTTCTCTAAGCATATATGATTTACAAACAACACTATAGAGGTGTAAAAGACTTACCGTAGGTCCAACGCTTGTTCGAAGTTTTTATTGTCCCTCGTGCACTTGAAGGAGTTATCTTTATAAACCTGCAGTCACAAACAAGCAAACATTAAATAGAACTTGTATAGTAAACATCATAAATCATGCTTATCATAGTGATCAAGGAATCCATGAAATAAACAGTTAACTAACAACTTATTGAGAAAAATGAATTCATTTGTATTAACTTTAAAATAAGGAAAACCTTACAACCTTAGCCTTGATGTTGAATAGGCCTTCCCGGGGTCTGAAGCAGGAATCTCCTCTATTCTGATAAGCTCTGCACTCCTCCAACCGAGACAGATAGAGGTATGTGATCTCTCCTCACAAAAATCTCAGTTAAATGAGTCTGAATCCCAAAAACACTTAACCTCAAATAATATAAAGCTTGAACTCCCCTTGAGGCTGCCCAATGCCTCTTTTTATAGTGGAAAAGAGGAGGTTTCAGTTCCAACTATGAAGGGATAGAATCCTCCTTCAAAGGGATAAGCTCCTCACATCAAGGGGTTAGCTCCATAAGATAAGGGATACATGAACCTTAAAAGAGCAGTTCTGCCACCGCAAGATTCTTTCTAGAGGCTTCTAGAATTTACTGAAAGTGAGCTTTTTTGAGTTTACTTGCGCCTTTTTAATCTTTACAGGGGTCCGCACCCATAACACAGAGAAAGTACGTTCAGGTACGCAGGAGTAATGAACATTAGGTGCGGAACCGTAGGCAAGATATAGAGAAAGTGCGATACCAAAGTTAAGGACATTTTTAGGAACTTTTATCTTATTTTCAAGGCTTGAAATGAGGAACTGATATGTTAGTCTTGCAAAGGAGGAAGTATGAGTGATAATGAGCTCATATGGACAACGAAATGTCAAGGTGACTATTTTAAGTGTAACAAGAGCTAATTAGGGGGCTTCCATTCCACTCAACTTCCATTCCATTCCATTCCATTGGATTTGAAGTTTTGCTGTAAAGCCATGAGGCTCTATTAAAAATTTTATGGATGTAATAGACTGTTATTTTATTGAAATGAGTAGAGAGATGCCATTTTATTGATCTAGTTCTAGAGAGCTAGGCTTGGGGGTTAGGGCCCAACCCATGTACCTCAACTTCTCTGTTATTTCCATTCTTTTCTTTCATGTCATTTAGCTAGATTTTCTTCTAAACATTTAGCTAGTTTGTTGGTATTTTTATTGATGTTTTAGTTCACTTATTGTTTTCTTTTGCTATAGATTTAATATGCTTACATAGTGGTAGAATAGTGATAAAATCCATAAAGTTGTGAGGTCAGCCTTTCCCTCTCAACTTTGTCAATAGAGCTCGAGGAGGGTAGAACTTTTCCCACAGACCAAAAATGCTTTCTTGCTTATGATTTCATGGAAATAGATTAGATCAGTGCTTGCATCTTCATGAACATATTTTCTGTATTTCTTGCATAAATAGGTAGGTCAATAACAAGTACGAGCAACATAGCCTAGAGGGAAGTTCTCCAGCACCTCTTGCTTTCTCTTCCATCTCGCTCCATCTCTGTTGTTACGCTTTGCACACTTCTATTACACCCTCCATGTCCGCTTTTTCCCACTTATTCTCACTGCCTTACCCTTTTTATGCAAAACACGTGAAAAGCCATTCAAAACCATTCGAACGTGACCTCTGCCTTTTCTCTTTGAGTCTCCCGCCGCCATACATTGCACTTCGCAAATCACAACTCTTAGCTTTTACCTTTAAACACTTACCATTGGTTCTTGTGATTGCGATATGGCAACATTGCATATCTCAAATCACATCTTTTCCCTTTTTCTTTCAGAATCATCGCCACGTCATCCCTATCGCAAATCACATCCTGCAATTTTTATCCTATCGCAAATCGCATCTCGCAATTCTTATCCTATCGCAAATCACATCCCACAACTTTTCCCTTTCTTCCTTAACACTTACCGCTGTTATTGTCGATTGCGAGATTGAAATTGCGCCCCGCTGTTGGTCCCACCACCACGTCACCCATCGCAAATCGCACTTTGCACCATTTAGATTTTACCTTTAAAACATTTACCGCTCGTTCTTGTGATTGTGATATTGCGAAATCGCAAATCGCAAATCGCATCATTTATCTTTTTGCATAACACTTACCACTCATTCCACCGATGCGATAACTCCGCCACATCACTCGTCGCAAACCACACTTCGCAAATTTTAGTTCATTCTTGTTAATTGTTACCGATATCTATTTAAACTTGCGATATTGCGATTGTGACATCGCACATCGTAACTTTTGTCTTCCATCGCACTCCTCCATCGCACTTTTGAGTTCTTTCCACTCCAAATTCATTTCTCATTCTATAATAAAGTTTTATAAGGGTTTAACCCCCTCTTTCCACTTCCAAACCTCGTTTCATGTGTTAAACCCCCCCCATTAGCCTCTTTTAGCCCTTTTATTCCCTCCAAGCTACAAATTAACTATTTTTAATTATAATTGAGTCATGGATAACTTAGTTGCATGGATAGGAGCATGGTAGATAGATCATTGGATAAGTAGAGTTAATTTAGCCATTTGGCCTAGTAAGTGTGGTTTTGAATTAGTTTCATTTCTATCATTTATTTTATGCAAATTAAATTATTTTCCTTCCTGTCATTTCTTTTCATCAATTTAATTTATTTCCTTACAGTCGTTTCCTTCCTGCACATTAAATTAGTTCCATTTCTGTTATTTCCTTTTTGTAATTTATTTTAGTTTCATTGGAGTCTGACAGACTTCGTTAAGAACCCCTAGAAGTAGCACTCTTTCTTAGAGCGGAAGAGGATGACATGAATAGAATGCATCTGCTGTGTATATAGCACTGTCACCTCAAATTTTGTACGGACCCCGAGTTGATAAAGTAAAGTAGGGAAACCCCTGGGAGTTGCAACACTCTTGATGCAATACTAGGGCTCACCACTATTCTCACAAGAGCCTTGTGATACTCAACTAATTATCTCACACTATCATGCACAAAACTGACCAACACATAGCCAATTCTCAACCTCTAGACAACCTACCTTGCTTGAGCAACCCCTGATGGATGCAATCCCTAAAAGATAGGAATTCTTGCCTTCCTTGACTACGCAAGTATCATGGGCACTCCAATGGGTGTTTGGTTGCATGTGTGCAACCCAATAATATTACAATTGATAGTCAACTTCCCTTTCACCTAGATCTCAAACGGGTCTCAACTGGATCTAACATGCATGTAGCTAATAATAATAAATCCTTAGTTGCATGTGAGATCACTGATCGTGAAATACTTAATATTTCATTCACTTGATCTCTCACTAGTGTATCTTCAGTTACAACTAGCACAACTGAGTTTAACTCAATTAACTGAGTTAAATTTATTACAACATGCATTAAATAATACACCACTACACTTCGAACTCTGTTACAACTAGAATTACTCTGCATGCCTCACCAACTACCTCTAACTAGAAATCCACTAGATAAATAACTTTATCACTCTTAGTTAACTATTTAAAGTTTATATTGAGAATATATTACAATTTATTGTACATATTAATTAAGGGACAACTAAAATAGACATGCACCCAAAAATAGCACTGTGGGCCCCACCCTAGTCTGGGTGCTTAATGCAACTAGGCGTGGGTGCTGAAATTTTCTTGTTTAATCTCAAAAAAAGGTAAGGTAGTGATAGATGTAGAGTAGATGGAAGACAAAGACATTCAGAGGCAGCCAAGGAGACCTACCACAAGAGCATTGACAAAGAAGAAAGAGGAAGACAAGGAGACATCTCCTCCTCATGCTCATGACAACATAGCTGCTGCTCAAGCTCAGGGTACTATATTTGACCCTATGAGTGCTCAGGATGAGAAAGGAAGAGATTTTTTGCTTGAAAAAGTGAATGTGTATTTGGATAATCTACTGGATAAGGAAAATAGAAACACTGCCTTGCAGAGGCACACGTCAATGCACTATTACAGAAGAAATTTGATTTACAAGATTAGGGTTAAAAAAATGAAGAAAAATCTGAAGAAGACCCTAAGCAAGCCCAAAAAGAAGGATAGCCTTAATATTTTGGCTGATGCATCTCTAGTTGCCTAAGCCATGACTAAAAAATTCAAAAGGAGAGAATTTTGGGAATTTTCGATCATTTTTAAGTTTTTTTGGTAATAAAGGTAAAATAGGTGCACAAAAACGTAGCGTGGCCACACTGCACTTTTTATTAGGGGCCTCGAATGACAAATGGTAAGCATGTGCAGGTGGCTATTGACTTGTACATCTTAGAAATCAATTTTTTTTTATTTTTAGTTCATAAATTTGTAGAAAAGGGTAAAAAGCCATAATTTTTTCACACTTCTACCACTGTTTGGAGGCACACGCTGCACTTCTGGAGTAGTTGTGGAAAATTGAGTTTTAAATGGTTTTGGAGAAGTATTTTTGCTGGTTCCAAGTTTCAGTGGTATATAGGACATCCCCAGCTATCAATACCAGTCTTCAGTTCAACTTAAAAATCCCTCAAACTCATCCAAATCACCCTCCAAATTTCTCTACGCTTCAGAATTAACACGATGTGTTTTTGAGAAGCACGTTGCGCTTCTGGTTTTCAGGACATTTTTGGACACGTGGAGGTCAAAGCTCGAAATTGGTCTATGTAAGAGCTGTCTCATGATCTTTTTAATAGTTGATGATCATATTCGAGGTCATATTTGTTATAGAATCTTTTATTTAATGATTGGAGACAAAGACTCAAACTTGTTAGCTAAAAAAGGGGAAGCTATTTCTAACTCCCCTAGATGTTAGGTTATGAGTCATTAGCTGCATTAATTAGTTGTTTTGGATCAGGTTTCGACCCATAGAGGTGGCACGATGTCTATTTTTATATATGTACACAAATTCAACTCATTGTGAGGGTTGGATACTTGATAATCATTGTGTGGAGCTTGTGTACACCTTTTTTACAGTGATATCAATGACAATTGCAGAATTACCTTGAGATTCTTATGGTATGATTATTGACAGTGTTTATTCTTAGTTTTATCATCAATTTGAATGTTTATTTCTCCTTACAACCATATGTATGCTTTCATGTGATTATCTCTTTAGTTTTTAAGCAAAATACATAAGTTTTATGCTTTGTTTAAATGATATTTTCATGTTTGCATTTCATTTCTTCTGATGAATGAATTCATAGTTATATGCTCATTCTGATCCTTCATTTTTCAACCCTATACCACAATGACAACCTGAATATGTCAATAAACATACCTAATTTTCCTCATTTTCATCTTTGCAATTGATTATTTATAATCCTGACCTAGTTCCTAGATCTAAGATCTTAATACAACAAACCTTAAATCAAACCCTAATGAGCTGAACATCTAGCCTAATATCTATTTTTCTCTCCAGTCACTTCATTGGTTTTGAGTTTAGAGAGAGCCCTCTTTGATTTGGTATGGCTAGCTACCAAGTCCAAATTTGGTCTGAGGTTACCTCCTTCGGTCTCCTTTCTCAACCTTTGCAAACTAGAGGGAGTGCTAACACTTGAAATTGAATTTGTTTAGGGATATATAATCAACATGGAATCACCATGTATTTTACACCAATAAAATTGGGTTCCCACAAGGTGAGGATATTTATCGAATGTGGCCCTTTTGGATGAGTTCATGAATTTCATGTTTGGTTTCTTCATTCTCTGTAATAGAGCATCTCTATGTTGGGTCATTAGGTAAAGGAGAACTAAGTATCAATTCAATTGAAAGTGTTGATTTGGTGGTGTAGAGGCACCCCTGTAGGTGATGAGAATATATCGATGTATTCCTCTACAATCCTGCCCCCCTGATTCTAGTGTGCAGAGAGGCCCCATACTAAGGAAGCAACGATCACAATGATTTTTTATTCACCTTCTTAATAAACCATGAAGATGATTTTTTTTTTTTGGTTCGATAGATTACCTTTCAATACTTCTTTGTTGAGACCAAGGAAGCTATATTAGTTGGAACTACCTCTAATACTATATACTATAGTTAGTCTCCCAAATTAACAGTGACACTACAAGGCCTATAATCATATACAACATGAGATTTCCACATATAAGGTTTTCCTACAAGAACATCACAACTTTCACTTGGGGAAACATCAAATATCACCTAATATTTGAAGGGTTCGATATTGTATAATAGGTGGAATGGTTTTCACATTGATTTCTCATCCTTAGATCATCAATAAATGGTGTATGTTTGCAGGTATGACAATATTAGCAGTTTTAGTTGCTGGATGACTTTTGTTGAGTTTAGGTTTTTTTTCCTATCATTTTAAACAGTGATATATAGTGGAGTCCTCTTCACCCATTTGATAATGAAAGGGTCACTTCCCCTCCTTAAGCTCCTTTAACTCTTCTGGTTGGATATATATGGTTGTGATGGTAGCACTAGGTTTTGTGTTATGTGTTGAGACCTAAATATATTTGGAAAAATCCCATGTGGGGGAAGAATTATTGGGCTTTATGTAGGGTCATGGTGCCCAAAGAACCCCCATCAAGTGAAAAATTCAACCTTGGTTGAAAGGGAGGAAATATATTGGTGGATTTAAAGGGTATGATGTAGTATTTAGTCTCATGTGAGAAGTCAATAGGAGAACCAAGATGGAATTTATCCCTATTAATAACGTAAAAAGTTATATGCTTTAAGAATTCTTCATCATCATGGAAGAACACGGTTACTGGGGTATGGGTACTTTTTCAAATAGGATAAGAGATGAGTGTGAGTATTCATAAGGGTGAATGAATCCATCTAGGTTGAAATGGTAAGGAGGTAATTCTAGAGTCATAGGGACATATTCAATGGGAGTGCATGTGGTATAAATATTTGTAGTTGTTACACAATTCATTAGATTAGTGTGAGTGTAATAAGGGGCAATTGGGTTAGGTGTTAAACTTGGTGAAATGTCGCATTATATGAGTTGATCAATGGTAATGATATGTCTTGCATGAATTACAAGGGTGAATACCCCACCAAAATATGTGGTATAGACGTAATTATTTACAAGGAGGATGTTATAATTCATGAGATTAGTCATGACATTAATATTGTTCAAGATAGTGTTACCACCTAAATTTATTGTGAGATTATGTAAAATCCCTACTAGGTTATAAAGTCTATTGTCAAAGGATCTTAACTTGGCCCTTAGTGGAACAAGAGAGGGAAAGCCCATGTGTTACTAGCATAGCAAGGACATAATACACGAGGAGGTCCTTTTATCAACTAAACATAATGAATAGTGAACCCCTTAATGGTTACCAAAATGTGGAGTGGGGTGGAAGATGAGAGGAGTACTTTGGTATGTGAGTCCCAATGCAATGTTATATAACAACACCAAAATAGCTTAAAAATAGAGATAGAAGTAACTCCACTACTTAATCAAAGATATAAGAATGAAAGATAGGCCTTTTTGAGGGGGAAACCTCCTTTTACTATAGAATAAATGTACAATATTAGATGATTCTAAAACTAGGTCTCCTTAGTGTGTGTGTGTGAGAGAGAGAGAGAGAGAGAGAGAGAGAGAGAGAGAGAGAGAGAAAGAAGGAGGTGTAATTACAATTAAAGGGTCTAGACGACAATACTGATATAAAATATAAATATAATAACTCAATTTATAGGGCTATACATGGGATTTATCTAGGGCTTAACATGTCCCTTCCCTTAAAAAAATGGTGTTCTCAACACTCAATCAATTGTATATGTTTTTATATGAAAAAATTCATCATCCCATGACACCTCTTCCACTTGATGAGGCACTTCATAATTTCTTTATTTAATGGTTGTCTAATCCTTTTTTTAAGGAGTATTTCTAGTTCTAATATTATTTTCCCTTCCTCATCAATTTTTGATAAAATAGTTTGAACTAGGATCTTGTTGTAGATTACCTTCTTTAAGTAAGAAACATGGAAGAATTGAAGTACATGTGAAGATGGAGGGAACTCCAGTTTGTAAGTCACACTCCAAATCCTATGTAACACCTTATATGGATGATAATAATTGGATTCAATTTATTCTCCTTCTTTTGTTGCTCGAGGGACATCTATTTGTATGGTTGTAGCCTTAGAATTATCCAATCACCCACTTTAAATTCCCTTTCACTATGATATTGATCTACTTGTTGTTTCATATTATTTTATGCCGTATCCAAGTTTCACTTCAATAGTTTAAGAACCTCTTGTTGGTTCTCTATGTGGTTTTCCGCTACTAGAAATTTTTCTTTCCCTTTCAAGGTTGGTGATGGAGGGAGGGTGATATCCAGAAAGTGCCATCAATGGGGAAATTTTTGATGAAGTATGGAAGGTTGTATTATACCACCATTTTTCCAAGTGAAATCACTTGACCCATATCATATGTAACACAATGAAGATATAATTCTATATATTTATTCATAATATGATTTTACCCATTGGATTGAGGATGGTAATATGAGCTATGAGCCAATTGAGTACCCAAAAAATAAAATATTTTTCTAAAAATTTCCAGTGAAAATTGGATCTTTGTCACATATAATAGTCTTGGGGATCCATGTATATTTAGAATTATTTCTCCTTGAATATTGTGGCCAATTTACTTTATTTAAAAGGATGAGAAAGAGATGATAAATGGAAATATGTTGTGAGTCAATCCATTACTATATTGATGGAATTTTTTCCTTCAAACTTGGGCAGGTTTGGAATAAAATCCATTGAAACATCTCCTAAATATTGAATTGGTATATCTAATGGTTGTAAGAGACCTGGAATCTTGATTGTCTCTCCCTCATTCTATTGGCATACCACCTACTCAACCACAAACTTTTGATCATGACTTTAAGACTTTCCTAGAAAAAAATTGCTTCATGATTCTATGGTAAGTTTTCAACAACCCTAAATGTATTCCTATAGGAGTTGTGCACAATTCTAAAAGAAAATTTTGTTTCAATTGAAAATTCTTACATATATATAAGCGATATTGATACAAAAACAATTTATTCTTCCACACAAATTTATTTAATGCACTTGGGTCCTCTTGTAGTTGTTGAATGATCTTGCATGCTTTCTGATCTTACTTCCATTCTATCCTTACTTATTCCACCCAATTAGATTGTGGAATAGAAATAACACATAATAAGCCATCTATTTCTTCTTCTTTCCTTGAAAGTGCATTTTCCACCATATTATGTTTTTTGTTTTTGCACATTTATAACCCACCTTTTGCCATTTTTCTAAAGATAATTATTGTTCCAAGTATACTTCAAGGTATCATGATCTGTTTTTAACTTGAAATGTGCTCCTATTAGGTAAAGACATTATTTCTTAATTGTATGTTATATGACCAACATTTCCCTTTCATAAATGGGTTTGATTAAGTTCTTTCCTTTAAGATGGTGACTTTCAAATGCAGAGGGCCTTCCTTCTTTCATTAAAACTACACCAATGTCTCTTGAGAGACCAAAATCCACAACAAAGGTTTTTGTGAAGTCAAATCTGGCCAAGATATGAGTTGTATAATATCCTCCTAAAGTTTTTCAAAATTTTTGGTTGCTTCTTGAGTTTAAGAAAATACATCCTTTTTAAATACATTGTTAGAAGTGTTTCTATTTGACCTTAATTTTTGAGAAACTTCTAGTAGTAGCTTGTCAATACCAAGAATCCTCTAAGATTTTTTAAGGTTTTCTGGATTCTCCATTCCATCCCTACTTTAATTTAGGGTACACTTTAACACCTTCAGAATAGACAACATGACCAAAATATTCCACTTCTCGATTCGTGAAAGTACACTTAGAAGGATTTGCATATATTTTTTTCTCTTCCAAAAGTTTTTAAGACCATGTCTACATGTTACCCATGCTCTTCCCAAGATTTTTTTAAGATTAGTATATTATCAAAAAATACTAACACAAATTTCTTGAGGAATGGTTTGAAAATAACATTCATCAAGCTTTGAAATGTTGACGGTTCATTAGTAAGGCCAAATGGCATCACCAAAAAGTCACAATGGCCTTCATGTGTTCTAAAGATTGTTTTAGGGATGTATTTTTTCTTTATTCTAATTTTTTGATATCCATAATGAAGATCCACATTATTAGAAAAATTTTCTCCTTTCAATTCATCTGATCGTTTCGTCAATGACAACAATACAAAATTAATCATTTTGTTGAGTTGTCTATAATCTAGAAACATATGCCAAGAACCATACTTTTTTTAACCATAATTATTTGTAAAGAGAAAGCACTTTGGCTAGGCTAAATTATTTGAATCTCTAAATTTCTTGAATAATATGCTCAATCTCACTTTTTAATGGATATGGGTACTTGCAAGGCCTAATTTTAGGTGGTACACTTCCTAGTTGCAAATGAATAGCATGGTCATGATCTCAAGTGGGAGGAAGACCCTTAGGCTTCACTCCAAATACCTTGGAATGATTATCAATAACTTTTTGGAGATCCATTTGAGTAGCAGATATAGATGTTTGAGCATCTAGTGAAATAAATTGTGGAATTACACACTGGTGTTCCTTTTTTAGTAGTTTTGTCATGTTATTAGATCTTATCATTTTAGAGGGTCTCCCTTGGATGGCTATGAGTTTAATTTCCTTTCATTTTGAGTAAAATATAATAAAAAGTTCATGAAAATTAGGGGTCATTGCTCCCAATGATTGTAACCATTGGTCCCCTAATACAACTTCAACAACACCCATTTGGATTGCAATCATGGGACTATCTAATAAATACTCCCCAAAATTGAGCTTAATATCATGACACTTTCGTGATCAATGTATGGTACTGCTATTTGAAACTTGAAACTTTGGTGCTAGGATACAAAGAAATTGAGAATTTTTGTCGATTCGAAAATGATGAAGTTATGAGTACAACCAAAGTCAATCAACATTGTTAACATTTTATTTTTAATATATCCTTCTAGGATTTGTGGAGTATTGATGCCAAGAAATTCATGGAAATATATGGTTGGATTAGTCTCTTCTAGTTATAGATCATGAGATGGTTCCATTCTTGATATTCTTATTCTTCAAAATTTATGGAGAATAATTTCTTCTCTTTTCATTGAAAACCCCTCACTATAATCACTATCATAATTGAAACATAATCATTTTTCTCTTATTTCATCCATTTATTGGGTCATAAATCATGTAGGTTGAGCAATATTAGGAGAGGAAGCCCGACGTTCTCTCTATAGTTGTTAATGACCACTCTTCTAGAAACCATATTTCTGCTTTCAATTTTCCTTGCCATATTGAAAGCATGTTATTGGGATTTAGGTTCAAATATATGCACCAATTGTTGAATGCCATCCTTTAAAGTGCCCACAAAGAGATTTAACCAATTATCCTTTGAAATGTTCTTTAATTTAATATTTAGTTTTTGGAAATGTTGAATGTGTTATATAATTGGACCTCTTTGCCAAAAAAATATCAATTGAATAAAGAATGCATTGCCCTTAATATCCTGATAATGTGTAATCAAAACATCCGTAAAATGGACTAACAAACAATAGAATCCTTTTTTCTTTTACAAAGCCATTAATAAGAAATGTTTTTATTATTTTATAAATACGAGGATGCAAGAGTACCATTTGTAAGGTTGGAAATTTTTGTAGTCCAAATAATTCCCCCACTTGGAATGTCCATTTTATAGGATCTTTCCCATCAGACTTCTTCATATTTATCATATGAATTAAGTAGTTTCTTAGTTCTAATTTAAACCCGCTACGATGTGGATCTTGAAGTGATGAATAATCATGATTCTGGGACTCCATTCTCGTGTTCTATATTTAAAAAAATATCAACCCTATGTGGCCAGGGTTAAACAATATTGTTATCCTTATTTTCAAGATTCCCAATTTCACCTTTAGGTGACCTCGCATCTAGACGTAAGAAGAGCGTGACATGGAATTTTGAAATTATTCCACCTTCATCTCCATTTGTTCCTTATTTCCAACCACATTTTTTTCCATATTTTCCTTATTTCATCCATCATCCTTTCCATCTTTCATTCTATTTTTATTTTTGTAATTATCAAATCAAACTTTTCATTAACCTATCATTCAATTTGTTCATTTTATTGTCTAATTTGGATAATTTCTTATGTATTTATTCATTTTCTTCATAAGTCAAGAATGAGCTTTCCAAAGGTTTAATCAATTTAGTATTTTTTGGAACACCCTTATCCATGTGAGACAACAATAATAATACTCCTGTTTTTTCTCTTTATCATAAATTTTGAAGCACCAAAACAATTCTTTCAATCAACAACTATGCCAATTATAATTTACATAACTTCAGAACCCTAATTTTGAGATTGTATTTCTATTTTACCTTTGTCTTTATGTACCTATAAATTTTCATCCATTTTAAGTCTAAAATATGCCTCTAATACTCCAATTTGTCTTCTCTACAATGCCATAGGTATGACCACAATTTGATGTGACAAGTGAAATTTGTGGTAACCTTCCAAAAATTTGTTGATTCTTGTCCCTTTCCAGATAATGAAACTGTATGGAATGTCATATTTCCAATATTTCACATATGTTTACAATTTCTATACTAAAAATAATATGGTATATATGTGAAAATTTTAATCTATCACAACAACTTGTGATTAATTTTCTAATTGTTAATTTATTTAACAATTTATTTGCTACGACAAATATCAAATAATTCACACTATGATCTTCACAAATAAATTGTGGAAGAAAATAACATTGTAAACTGAGAAAATCTATCACACACAAAAAAATATGAAAATTATTTTTGGCCAAATGTGCTTGGAAAAACCCAACTTGGGAAAACCGGTGCAACATCTGAGGGTTTTTATTATTATGCAGCAATGAGAAATTTCTAAGTATAATCTAAATTCTATAATCTAGAAATATTGTCGAGAAAATACTGACAAAAATAATCTGAGGGAAATTACTCTCTCTCCAGGAAATTTCGACACTGGTCTGTCTTTGAAAAGAAAGCCGTCCAACTGGTCTGTGTAGGCCCTACATCAAGCTAAAGCTACTTGCCACATTTGCTTCCCGAATCATTTTCTAATCAAGCTGTCAGGCCTGCTACTGGCTGGGAAAATGCTTCTCTGACCTTCTGGGACTCCTTGTTGGAATTTCTAGGTAAAGACGTCTTCCTTTCTCAAAAAATAGTACTTCCCAATGAAACTTATGTGCTGCCCCTGTGAAACTTGCTGGAGAAACTTCAGCCTCTTTTCAAATGCACCCACCAGATCTGGAAATCTTCCTCTAGCTCACTTTCCCTGCCCCTTACTATTCTTGCTTCCTCATTGAAGCTCAAATTCTTCTAACATTTTCGACTCTCTGGAAAATCGAACTCTCTAAGGAATCAAAATCTCTGTGGTTCTCACAAGTGTGTCCTCCATCTACCCATTGACTTCTTCTTATAATCATTTGTTGGACCTCCAACGACCAAGATCAAAACTTAATCAAGGGCCCATATTAATTCCTAGTCAATCTATGTGAGTTTCTATATGATTCACACCTTATCCCAATTAATACATGATTAATTAACAATATTCCCTAAGTTTAGACTTAGGAAATATTTAAAAATTGGCTAATAACCGAATTGAGACACTTCTAGGTGGAATTTCCAAATTATTATATATATATATATATATATATATATATATATATATATATATATATATTATGGTTATGGATATCTCATGTGTTTTAGCCTCTCCATAGAGTTTCGAGACTAGAACACCTTTGATGCTACAAAAACTAACACTCCCTCTTATCTAGGAAGGTGCTCTCTCCAACTCTAGTGTTGCACCTCCTGTCAACACCCTGTCTCTGTACCATCCTCTGTCACGCCGCTGATGTCTGGATGCTGCTACCCACCAACCACTATGCAATTTTGATGCTCCATATTTGTTGTTGCTGCCACTATTGTACTGTTTCCAGCCTTACATCTGCACTGCAACTCCCTCTCATCTGCTGCTGCTACAACTACAACTGAGAAGCATCTGAAATACTGAATCAACTATGTTAAGTATGATGCATATATATCCCGACTCTTGACTGCTACTAGCTACATTGTCCACCAAGGAATATGCGTTGCTGCTGACTCTGCATTGTGCTCCCCAACACCTAACTGCTACTAGTCTACCATTGAAACTCTAGTTCTGACTGCATCACTGATACTGATCCATTCTTTGAAAGTGTAAACTTCTGTGATCCATATCATATTAAAATAAATCTTCCGGGAAATCACATGAGAGATTTTAGAACGACGCGTTTCGAACTACTGAATGTAGTTCATCATCGGGATAATGAAGACTGGCTGATCCGACTATCCATAAATATATCATGCAGAGAAAAGCAACAGTCCAACGGTCAAAAATAGATATTAAAAACGGTCAAAAATGAAAATGAAAATAAATAAATAAATAAATAAAAATTAAAAATTAATTAATCCAAATTAAAATTAAAACTAGCAAAATAGTCATTATAAAACAAAATAAAAAAATAAAAATAAAAAGAATAAGTCAATAAAAGTAAAATTAAAAATAATAAATAAATTAAAACAAAAATAATTAAATAGATAAATTATATATATAATAATAATAATAATAATAATAATAATAAATAAATAAATAAAAGCGACAGTCAAAACTTATGGAAAAATAGATGTTCAAAATGGTCGAAAATGAAAATAACCAATACATAATGAATGAAAATGAAATAAATCCCATCCTAAAGTAATAAAATAATAAAAATACAGACCAAATCAAACAAAAAATAAATAAAATAAAAATAAAAATAAAAATAAAAATAAAAACATAAAAATAAAGACTAAGTCAATAAAATTAAAAATAAACATAAATTAAAATAGAATAAAAGTACTAAAATAGATAAATAAATAAACTAAATAAATAAACTATATATAATAATAATAATAATAATAATAAAATCAAAATTAAAAATAAAGAAATAAAGAAAAGGACTTATAAAAATCATACAACATAAAAAGAAAAATAGTCTAAAACTATGTCCGCATTAGAAATAATATTGAAAGGATATAATAAATAAGGGAAAATAAAACCTCAAACACATATCAAGCAAAAAACATAGGAAAACCAAAGGAGAGGAAAACACAGGAGGCAGGACCACTACTGAGAGCAAAGAGATGGAATCCAACAACTGCTAACTTTCCACTCGTCATCCCTGTTCAATGTACGAGACCTTTTCTCAATCTCAATAGCTTCGCTAAATTTACAATGATGAAAATGCTCCACCCTAGCAATGAATTTGGATTCTTCCGTACAAATCTGATGCTTTTTCTTCTCTGCATGCTCAGCTAGAGCTAAGGACCTCGTTCTACCATGCCTGATATTCACAATATGTTCTTGAATCATTTTATTAATCGACCGACCTGTTTCTCCAATGTAGGGAATCCCACATGAGCACGAGATCAAATAAACACCTTTCACGCTATTTGTTGGGCCAGAATTGTAATCTACGGATAAAATACGCTTCTTTAGACAGGTACTAGTCTAGAAGAACAGGTGAAAGACTATACTACCATTTCTCCTAACTCAGAATAGATACACAGAGAGGATTGGAGGCTTACTTGTTCAGTCGCTTCCAAATGAATCCTTCTGTCGCTTCCACTATAGCTTCAAATTCAAGCAGTTTGTGAGCTGAATGTTTCCTGCAAGAAAGAACACTGAAAAAACAGAAGATGCAATAATATAGTTATCTATTCAAGCTAGTTAGCTAAATCAGTAAAGCATAAACTACATTCATCAACCAAGATCTTACAATATAGAAAATCAAAGTTAACATAGATGCATGTAGGGAAAAATAAGAAGTACTCTTTATTGATGATAGAAGGAGAGGTTACAACCTAGTGACTGATTTGAAGTGACCTTCCAGCAAAGTTCCCAAGTCTCCTCACAACATAAATCTCTCCAACAACATCTCCACAAATCAAACTCTTAATTGAAAATTCTCCAGCGTTTCTCTACTCAAATTCTTCCTTCTCAAACACTTAGATATATGTTCAATTTATAGATGAAATGTAGGTTGTTTTGCAATCAATAACTTTCCAAAAATAGGCAAGATATGTTTCCATTCATGTTGATGTCAAATGGACACTTGGATCCAAAGCTTAACACATGTGAACTCTTCTAGAAGGCACTGGCTAAGTGGAGATTCCAGAACAATGAGAATTTCGCTCCCAATGTGACCAACGTACTTGTGAATGTGGGGAAGTGCTTTGCAGAGCAGCCTTGCATGGGGCTACCTGCATATGCGACACACTTAGGCCCCTTAGAGCCTGCGTTGGTGAGCTCTCATATGTTAAATAATAAGCTTCAAACCATGGAAACCTTTGCTTGATGAAAGTCTTGCTTGATTTGTCTTGTTTCTTGTCTTAGGGCATGTAGCAACTGAAATGATAGGGAATGATAGACCCTTGATCATTGGTCCCTGGAGATGATGCAGAGTTAACCGGTCATTGGGAATGGTTCCCAAATTGACCTATAACTGTATTGGGGGTGCTTGGTCTTCTTGAGATCGAGGAACCACGAATGGTGTTAGGGATTTTAAAAGAGGAGGGAGATCTTATGCTTCTTTAAAATCAAGCGATCTTGTTAAAATATCCGAGCGATCTTTTCAGTAGTACCTTGTATAAAAGTCAAATGAACTCTACCAACAAAATCATCTTTTACTTTTTTCTGATTCGGATCTCTGCTAGCATTCATGAAAGCCTTCAAACCCTGACTTTTACTATAGCCATTCTCTTCAAAGACCCTAAGGAGATGGGCCTTCTCTTCACCCAAATGATCCCCATCTGAAATTCTAAGAGCTCTCATGGCTAAAGTGTTAAGAACTCCAACTTTTTGAGCTGGAAGATGATGAGAGCAAGAATGAAAATATTGCTCAATGTGAGTTTTCTTCCGAAAAACACGATGCGAGAAAGATCCATTATTATTTCTAGAGATGAGAACATCAAGGAAAGGAAGGCTTCCATCAATATCTGTTTCCATCGTGAACTTAATGGAGTCAGATTGATTATTTAGGTGTCGATGAAAAGAATCTAAATCTTGACAGCCATGAGACCAATTTATGAAGGTGTCATCCACAAACCACTTCCAAACCTTGGGTTTAAAAGGAGCAGAAGCCAAAGCTTTAGATTCAAAATCTTCCATAAAAAGGTTTGCAACCACAGGGGAGAGCGACGAACCCATGGCAACACCATAGGTCTACTCATAAAATTTGGGAGGTTCTTAGTTTGTGAGTGATTGTCCTCTTCCGTTGACGATTTTGGGTAGTACGTTGGGTAACGGCGATGTTAGCCTGTCATCAGTTCAATGCGTTATTTCGGATCCCCATTCCATTATTTCTTCCCCCTCTTTAGCTCCAATCGAGCGTTTAAATGGTGGCTTGGTTGAAGATGTTTATGCTTCCTATGGTTCTTTATCTCATATTGATTTAAATAATAATGATTTAGATAATAATAATAATAATAATAAAGTTATTAATCTTTCTAGGTTTTCTTTTGATTCGTCTATTGTTTCTTTGTTAAGTAAAGGCCTTAATTGTGCTCTTGCTCCTAGGAAGATTCCTCAATATGATATTATTTGTAGTATAGAATATGGCATTAAAGATTTACCTAAAAATTTGCAGGATGTTATTAGGCAGGATTGTGTTGTGGCTCTTAGGAAGACTAGACCGCCTAGAAGCAATATTAGCAAGTCTGAGTTTATGGCTCTTAAGTCTCTTAATCAAAACCCTGATATTGCTGTCCTCAAGGATGATAAGGGTGGCACGGTTGTAAACATGAATAAAGATGATTATAAAGAAAAGATGCTTGACCATCTTTGTAATAGTGGGAGTTACAAGAAGCTCTCTAAGAACCCTATTAATAAAGTCTCTAAGATTGTGGCAGACACTATTAGATCTAGTAGCACTGTGGGTTCCATGAGCAAGAAGCTCATTTAAAGCAATCTTATCACCCCTAGGATTTATGGGCTCCCTAAGATTCATAAAGAGGGTGTTCCTCTTAGACCCATTGTTAATACTATTGGTGGGCCCACGTATCTCCTAGCGAGGTATTTGGTGCATAAGCTGAAGCCTCTTGTTGGTCATTCAGATTCTTTCGTGAAATATTCTGCTTGTTTTGTCCAAGAGTTAAAGGGCTGGGAATGTGAACCGGATAAGTCTCTTGCTAGTTTTTATGTGGTTTCCCTTTATACGAATATTCCTATCAATGAGGCAGTGGAAGTAATAAAAAGAATCACTAGTCCAAACACTGCAAAGTTGGTAGAAATTTTCCTTACTTCAACCTTTTTTAGTTTTGATGGAGGATTTTATGAGCAGACCTGTGGTGTTGCTATGGGTTTGCCGCTATCCCTTATGGTTTTGAACCTTTTTATGGAAGATTTTGAATCTAAAGCTTTGGCTTCTGCTCCTTTTAAACCCAAGGTTTGTAAGCGGTTTGTGGATGACACCTTCATAAATTGGTCTCATGGCCGTCAAGAGTTAGATTCTTTTCATCGACACCTAAATAATCAATCTGACTCCATTAAGTTCACGATGGAAGCAAAGATTGATGGAAGCCTTCCTTTCCTTGATGTTCTCATCTCTAGAAATAATAGTGGCTCTTTCTCACACCATGTTTTTCAGAAGAAAACTCACATTCAACAATATTTGCATTCTTGCTCTCATCATCTTCCAGCTCAAAAAGTTGGATTTCTTAACACTTTAGCCATGAGAGCTCTTAGAATTTCAGATGGGGATTACTTGGGTGAAGAGAAGGCCCATATCCTTAGGGTCTTTGAAGAGAATGGCTATCGTAAAAGTTAGGGTTTGAAGGCTTTCATGAATGCTAGCATAGGTCCGAATCAGAAAAAAGTAAAAGATGATTTTGTTGGTAGAGTTCATTTGCCTTTTATACAAGGTACTACTGACATGATCACTCGGATTTTAAGGAAGCATAAGATCTCTTCCTCTTTTAAACCTTTGAACACCATTTGTGGTTCCCTTAGATCTATTAAAGATCCGTTGGACCCCAATAGCGTGAAAGGTGTTTATTTGATCCCGTGCTCATGTGGGATTCCCTACATTGGAGAAATAGGTTGGTCGATTAATAAAAGGATTCAAGAACATACTGCGGATATCAGGCATGGTAGAATGAGGTCCTCAGCTCTAGCTGAGCAAGCATAGAAGACAAAGCATCACATTTGTATGGAAGAATTCAAAGTCATTTCTAGGGTGGAGCATTTTCATCACCATAAATTTAGGGAAGCTATTGAGATTGAGAAAAGGCCCCGTACGTTGAATAGGGATGACGGGTGGAAAGTTAGAAGTTGTTGGATTCCATCTCTTTTCTCTCAGTAGTGGTCCTGCCTCCTATGTTTTCCTCTCCTTTGGTTTCCCTATGTTTTTTGCTCGATATGTGTTTGAGGTTTGATGTTCCCTTATTGATTATATTCTTTAAATATTATTTCTAATGCTGACATAGTTTTAGACTATTTTTCTTTTTATGTTGTATGATTTTTATAAGTCCTTTTCTTTATTTCTTTATTGTTAATTATGATTTTATTATATATATATATTATTTATCTATTTTAGTACTTTTATTCTATTTTAATTTATGTTTATTTTTAATTTTATTGACTTAGTCTTTATTTTTTATGTTTTTATTTTTATTTTATTTATTTGTTATTTGACTTGGTCTGTATTTTTATTATATATATATATATATTTATTTATATATATATATATATATATATATATATATAGAGTTCATTTATTTATCTATTTTATTATTGTTGTTTTAATTTATTTATTATTTTTAATTTTACTTTTATTGACTTGTTCTTTTTATTTTTATTTTTTGATTTTATTTTATAGTGACTATTTTGTTAGTTTTAATTTTAATTTGGATTAATTAATTTTTTTTATTTTTATTTATTTTCATTTTCATTTTTGACCCTTTTTAACATCTATTTTTCCATAGGTTTTGACAGTTGCTTTTCTCTGCATGATATATATATCGATAGTCGGACCAACCAATCTTCATTATCCTGATGATGAACTACATTCAGTAGTTCGAAATGTGTTGTTCTAAAATCTCTCATGTGATTTCTCAAAAGATTTATTTTAATACTGATCCATTCTACTAATGAATATTGTGGGCCCCCGTAGCTAGGTAATGATCCATGAGGTGGACTCCTCAGTGGACCGTGCCCATGTCTACAACTCTATGGGACTACAATTACACGTCACCCCACCTCTCTCCTAGAGGTACAGACACACACATCGCAAACTCTTCCTTCAGTTCGAAGAACAACTTGTCAATCTCAGCTTACACTACCGCATGGTCCTGCTTATCTTGCTTGTCCTTCCTCAGAGGAAACTGCATGCTGTAGTGACCGAAATCACCACATATGAAGCACTTTACCTTTGACAGGTCCTTCTTCTACTCCCCCTGCCCTTGAATGGGACCCTTAGATGCTAGGGCCATATTCTCCTCCACACTCTTTGGTCCCTTGCTGCTACTCCCACTGATGGTAATATTTAATAGAGTCCTCATCAACTACTAATATTGTAGATTGGACCACATCATGTCCCACTTTGTAAAGGTATCTCTGCCTAAGATAATCTAGACAATTATCTGCCATGTCCTCTAAGGCACTATTCAATGCTAATGGTACAGGCTTTGTGGGTTTGGGTGTCTCCCTAATGACTTCTAGTTGATATTGGACTTCCTAAATCCAAGTGAGAAAGGTATATATGCTCTCCACCTTATGCATCCTTGTATTTCTCAAATTCTCTTGGAGACACTTATTTTGCTACTCGGAAGACCTATCAAACAACTCAGATAGAGCATCCCACATTTCCTTGGCCATCACTTTGTCTACCACATGTGAGACTAGATGATCCTAGACTCCATCCAAAATCCTCCTTTTTTCCTTAGCCATTTCTTTCTTATACTCCTTCTGTTGATTAGGGTCTTGGGGAACTAATACCACATTATTTGCATAGGTCTTCAGACCATGCTCATCTAAAAGGAAGGGCATCATAGCCATCTAAATGACATAGTTGGAGGCTCCCTCCAACCTGTCTTGATCCTTGAGCCCTGTTGTGGCCATCTCTCAATCTGTCGAAAACTCCCTCTTTCCCTCCGCTTGGCTGCTAGTTCTACTATACACACTCCCTTATGGAATGAGAAAACATACACTCAACTACTACCAATATGCTGTTGGAAAAGTCAAACTTTAGAAAATCGAAGACCCCCTGAGAGAAAATTTCCCTCTACAGTGTGTTCTTTTATCTTCCACCCAATGTTGATTCTGTTGTTGCAAAAACCTCTGCTTACAAACAAGTAATATTATTAGTTAAAGTTTGAGTTGCTGCTGCTCCCTCTAACTGTTGGAATCACTATTCTGGGCAACTCGAATTTTCAGCAACCCTGTAATTGAAAATCAAACCCTTTCCCAACAATTCAATTTTCCTATCTAGGTACTGCGCAACCTATGAGAATTTCAGCTTGCTACTCCCTATGAACAATGAAATTCCCTTCTTCTCTTCTAAGATTCGCGGCTGATCACTTATGCCATTATAACATGTGAAAATTTTAATCTATCACAACAATTTGAAATTATTTTTCTAATCGTTAATTTATTTAACAAATTTTTTGCTACGACAAATATTAAATAATTCACAGTGTGATCTTCACAAATAAAATGCGGAAGATAATAGCACTAGAAACGGAGAAAATATAGCACACACATAAAAATATGACACAATTATTTTTGGACAAATGTCCACGGAAAAAATCTAACTTGGGAAAATTGGTGCACTAACTGAGGGTTTTTATTATATGAAGCAGTGAGAAATTTTGAGTACAATACAGATGTTGTAATCTGGAAATCCTATAGAGAAGATTCTGGAAAAAAAAATATGTGGGAAATTACCCTATCTCCAAGAAATTCTGGCACTGGACTGTCTCTGAAAAGAAAGCCTTCCAACTGGGTATGCATAGGCCCTGCGTCAAGTTGAAGCTGTCTGCCACATGTGCTTCCAGAATCATCTACTAATCAAGTCATCTTGCCTGATGTTGTCTGGGAAAATGCTTCTATGTAATTCTAGGACTCCTTGGCCTCTGGAACTAAAGAAGTCTTCCTTTCTCAGCAAATCGTACTTCCCAATGAAGCTTATGCGCTGCCTCTACGTAGATTCCTAGAGAAACTTTGAACTCTCTACAAATGCATTCACGAGATCTGGAAATCTTCCTCTGGCTCACTGTCCTTGCCCCTTAATGTTATTTCTTCCTCAATGAAGTTGAAATTCTTCTAGCACTGCTGGTTCTCTGGAAAATCGAACTCTCTAAGGAATCAAACTCTCTTTGGTTCCATCTACCCATCGAATTCCTCTTATAATCCTCTTTTGGACCTCCAACGACCAATATTAAAACTTTGTAATGTTCCCAATTAGCCACAGCTACTTGGAACATTATAACTGCTCCATTTTTGCAATAAGAAGTAGAAAAGATAATAAAAATTATCCCAGTGTGAAAAGGGATTGGATTAGGAGGATAAAGTGAAGCCACTTTGGTGTGAAGGAAGTGTAAGACAATGAAATAGATCCAGTTGACCAAGTCAACATTGCTGTTGCAAGAGGAGAGAGAATAGTTAGGGCAGCACAATTTTGAAAGAGGAAACTTCTCAAGGAAGTCACAACATCATTGAGTGGGGTCCGGGGTGAGGAAGCTCACCAAGGATAAAGAGGAGGAGATAGAAGCAAGAGATTCATTAAGTATTCATTCTTGTATTGGTATTTTGACTGATTGCAAGCTCCAGCTATTTAGCCGGAGTTGCAACACTGTTTAGTGCAAGGGATTCTCATTCGGGAATTCTATCTTCCCCATTGGTATAATGATTGGGGGATCTAAGGAGGAGGTCATGAGTTCAATTCTCATCATTTATCTTGAGGGGAACCATTCTCCATCCTAGACAATGCAATCACTCCCAGTGATTGCATTATTTCTGCAGCAGTTGCAGTAGCTAGGGTTGCATCTTTCCATTTTGTGCTTGTTTCAGAGGAGGAGTCTATTTCACTCCGGGAGGACTATTGAGGAAGGCCTTGGGCCAATTACTGTATTGATTGTATATTTCAGATCACATTTGGTATTTCTTAATACATATTTTCTGGGTACATCGTTATTTTCTGCAGAGTTTCATTTTATGTTGCTATTTTGCCGGAAACCCTTGTCGGGGTATTCTGAGGTGCTTGTAAAATAGGTCTAACCTCTCATTTATGATTCCATTATTAATGAAAGCTCTAGATCTGCATTAAAATATCCTTTTCTGTAGATGCCATAATAAGAATAATGTTGTTGCTGTCTCCAGCATTTCTATTTTTGAAGCAGTGGGGTTGGCGTGGTTTTGTGCATGTATGAGCTGGGGAGATCTGTTTGGTGTAGCTAGAATTATTTTTTTTCTGATGCGATTCTATATTTAAGCTACATAAAACATATATTAGAGGATCCAAGTCATGGTCTACGTTTTTTTTGCATGTTTTTCCTTATACATCGTCCTCATTGGAGATATTGCAGAAATTCCTAAAAAGGAACATTACAGTGGTATCGAAGCTTTGCTCTTGGCTAAGCTTGTGGGGGGAGATTTATCTTCAGCATGGAGGAGGAAGACATCTCAAAATTTGTACTTCAAACTCTGCATAACATTGCAAGGGATCTCAAGGAGATGAGACATGAAGATGACTCTTTAGGGTTTTGCCATGAGGCAAGCACCATCACTGCAAATGGCATGGGGCATTCAGCTGCATCAAAATGTTCCACCATGCCTTCATTTTTAACTAGAGGAGATAAGGAGGGCACCCTGAGGGAATATTTTGAAGAGTATGAACTCCAATCTCAAGGGTTCAAGGAGCACTTGGGCTTTCAAGAGTTTTTCCAGATCAAGGATGGGAGGAGGATTAATCCCCATAAAAAGGAGGATAACTGGATGTAGGGATCAAACCTATAGCACAGTATGGTGGGATTCTTCTTGCCCAAATTTTATGGGACACCTAAGTGCACAACCATGACTTGGGTGGAGAAGCTGGACACATACTTCCAGCTCAACAAGGTTTCTGAGATAGGAGCCATCAAGATAGCTGCATTGCACCTAGAAGGGGAAGCTCAAGAATGGCGGTTTCATGGACTGAGCACACTTGGGCATCATCAGATCTCTTCATACTTAGATTTCACCAAGAAGATAGTGGAAAGGTTTGATCCAAGAGATCCAGAAGCCCACTTTGCCAAGATAACCAAGCTCAGACAGGAGGGAGATCTTGAGGGTTATATTGCTAAGTATTTGCAGTTTTCAGTGATGGTGTCCAACCTCAATATGAGCAAGAATGTATGCATGTTTGTGAATGGGATGGATGAACCATTGCAAGGGTTGGTCAAATCCACTAAACCAACCACACTCCTTGAAGCTGTAGAGAAAGCTAGAGATCTACAACACATCTTGCCTAGGGCAAGAACCCTTCTACATCAAGAGACTTACTTAAGATTAAGGAAGACAATCCTTGCTCTGGATTTAGAGGGAGAATATGTTGCGGGAAGGACACATCATGTCAAGACCTCTTCTAAGAGGGATGCCAGTGCTATACAATCCAGGGAAGACTTAGCTCTAAAGGGGGGAGCTATTGCAGCATTAAGAGGAGTCCCAAAGTATCTAACCTTGAGGGTGAGAGGTACTATCATAGGGAAAAGAGTCTCGGTGTTGATATATAGTGGAGCTACTCATAATTTTATTGATGCATAGCTGGTACAAAGGAAAGGAATTAACATGGAGGAGTTTGAGGGATTCTTAGTTTTGGTCCCAGGAGCTATGACCCTGCAATGTACCAAGTATGTTTCGGCACTAACCATTACCATGGGGACCTACACCTTGACAGATCACTTCTTTGTGGTTGACATTCCAGACACCAATGTCATATTGGGGGTCCAGTGGTTAATCACTCTTGGAAGAGTTACCACTAATTGGAGAACCTTGGAGATGGAATGGATAGGAGGGGATGATGGCCAACATCAAAAGATCAAGGGTATAAACACATACCCCCCTCAGGGTGTTTCAACACACAGGATGGAGGCAGATCTACGTAGAGGGAATGTTGAATGGGCAGTAGAGCTGCATATATCAGAGGTCAAGGGCAAGGATTCACTTGTGCATCCAAATGTTTAGTCTCTCTTGGACTGGTATTCTACAGTATTTGGAGATATCCCACCAGGGAGACCTCTTGACCGAGGGTTTGAAAACACCATTGAGCTGGAACAAGGGATCCAAGCAGTAATCACCACTCCTTATAGCATCCCAAGGCTTATAGGGATGAGATTGAGAGGGCCATTTAGGAGCTGCTAGCTCTAGGACACATCCGGCCTAGTACTAGCCCCTTTGCTTCTTCAGTGGTCTTAGTAAAAAATAAATATGGCACATTGAGGATGTGCATTGACTATAGGGCCTTGAACAAGAAGACCATGAAGAAAATGTACCCTATACCCAGGATCGATGAACTCATGGATGAGTTGAGGGGATCCAAATACTTCTCCAAGATTGATTTGAGATCCGGGTATCACCAAATCAAGGTGAGGGAGAAAGATATCCCGAAGACAACGTTCATATGTCACTATGGACATTTTGAGTTTCTAGTGATGCCTTTCAGACTGACCAATGGCCCAACAACTTTCCAATCTTGCATGAACCAAATCTTCCGTGGTCGTTTGAGAAAGTTTGTATTGGTTTTCTTTGATGATATTCTTATCTATAGCCGCACTTGGGAGGAGCACTTGCAGCATATTGAGACAGTTTTGCATATTATCAAGGAGCAACAATTCTATGCCAAGCTCTCCAAATGTGAATTTGGCCTCACAGAGATGTTGTATTTGGGGCACATCATAGGAGTAGATGGAGTAAGGGTACACGAGGAGAAGATCTAGGCTATTAGAGATTGGCCTGAGCCTAAGAATGTGACAAAACTCAGAGGGTTTGTGGGCATATGCACTTATTACCGGAAGTTTGTGAAAGGGTTTTCACAACTAGCTGCACCACTCACAGAATTGAAAAAGAGAGGAGCTTTCCATTGGACACCTACAACGCAAAGGGATTTTGATAAGCTCAAAGAGGTAATGAGTAGTTGCCCTGTTTTTGTTTTTCCTGACTTTTCTCAACCTTTTGTTCTAGAATGTGATGCATCAGGGGAAGGTATTGGGGCAGTCTTAATGCAAGGAGGGCATCCTATAGCCTTTGAGAGTAGAAAGTTGCTCCCTCATGAGAGGTTGTATCCCATTTATGATAAAGAAATGTTGGCAATCATGCATGCATTAGCCAAATTCCGGCAATACTTGGTGGGGAATAAGTTCAAGGTGAAGACTGACCATAACGGTCTTAGATTCTTCCTTGAACAGAAGAAACTCCAAGAGAGACAATAAAAGTGGGTGAGAAAAATCTAAGCTTATGATTTTGACATAGAGTATGTTAAGGGGAAGATCAATATAGTAGCCGATGCACTATCTAGGAGGCCTACAATGCTGTCTTTGAAGGGCATGGATGCAGATTTGAAGGCTCAACTTTTAGTTGAGTATTCCAAATATGACTTTGCATGTGAGATACTTGATGGGGTGATATCGGATGAGAAGTTTAAAGTAATGGATGAGGTCATCTATTACCAAGACCAGATCTTCTTGGCTAAGAATTCTAAGCTCAAGGAGAAGATCTTATTGGAATCACATGATTCACCACTTGCCAGGCATCAAGGTTTCGTAAAGACTTACAGGGCCATAAGGGAGAGATTCTCATGGAAGGGTCTCAAGGAGGATGTGCTTCGACATGTCAGGGAGTGCACCATTTGTCAGAAAAATAAGGGATAACACACCCACCCTGCTGGGTTATTGCAGCCACTAACTATTCTGGATGGGAAGTAGGAAAGTATCTCTATGGAATTCATCACCGGCTTACTGACAATGCAGGATAAGGATTGCATCTTTGTTGTTGTTGATAAACTAACAAAGTACTCTCATTTATTTACCATTTCTGCACATTATACTGCTTCATTGGTAGCTGAGCTCTTCTTTAGAGATGTATTTAGACTCCATGGTCTCCCATGGACCATAGTGAGTGATTGGGACAATCGCTTCATGGGTGGCTTTTGTGAAGTGCCTGGTTGGCGGGAACGTCGACTCTGACCTTTGGTTAGATGTATCATCCCTAGAAGGCTACTTGAGGAACTATGTAGCAGGGCAACAAAGAGCTTGGCTGTGCTGGCTCCACTTGGGAGAGTATTGTTACAAAAATACTCACCACAATTCTATTAGCATGACTCCATTCCAGGCCTTATATGGGTATGAGGCACTCTCATTTTTTTGATTTTATGTTTGGGGCAAGTAAAGCTCCAAGGGAAAAGGAATGGATTCAGGAGAACTAGGACATACTCAGGGCACTCAAAGACAACATTGCTACTGCCCAGAACCAACAGAAGATGTATGCAGACCATGGTCGGGTAGAAATACATTTTGAGGTGGGAGATCTTGTCTATTTGCGTCTTCAGCCTTACAAACAGTCCACACTCAAGGAGAAGGGAGCTGCGAAGCTCAAACCATGTTTCTATGGGCCATACAAGGTGGTCAAATGTATTGGTAAGGTAGCATATGAGTTGGAGCTTCCCAAGGGGAGCAAGATCCACAATATATTCCATGTCTCTTGCCTCAAGAAGGCCATTGGGAGGAATTTAGTTTCCAACATGGATATCCCCCCTATTGATGATGAGGGCCACTTAATCTTGCAGCCAGAAGCAATCTTGGACACAAGGGAGAGGCAGTTGAGAAACAGAGTCATTAAGGAATATCTGATTCGATGGAGGAATCTACTAGATGAGGATGTCACGTGGGAGGGAGAGAATATCTTACAGCATCCTTCTTTACTGTTGCTTGTGGGCAAGCAAATTTTGAGCGGGGAGGACTGTAATGTTCCCAATTAGCCACAGCTACTTGGAACATTATAACTGCTCCATTTTTTCAATAAGAAGTAGGAAATATAATAAAACTTATCCCAGTGTGAAAAGGGATTGGATTAGGAGTATAAAATAAAGCCACTTTGGTGTGAAAGAAGGGCAAGACAATGAAATAGATCTAGTTGACCAAGTCAACAACGCTGTTGCAAGAGGAGAGAGAGACTAGCTAGGGCAGCACAGTTTTGAAAGAGGAAACTTCTCAAGGAAGTCAC
The DNA here is from genome assembly GCA_034641835.2 of Pinus albicaulis. Classification (NCBI taxonomy): domain Eukaryota; kingdom Viridiplantae; phylum Streptophyta; class Pinopsida; order Pinales; family Pinaceae; genus Pinus; species Pinus albicaulis. The sequence continues at coordinate 433,277,009 of CM076572.1, forward strand.
AACATCATTGAGTGGGGTCCGGGGTGAGGAAGCTCACCAAGGATAAAGAGGAGGAGATAGCAGCAAGATATTCATTCAATATTCATTCTTGTATTGGTATTTTGACTGATTGCAAGCTCCAGCTGTTTAGCCAGAGTTGCAGCACTGTTTAGTGCAAGGGATTCTCATGCAGGAATTATATCTTCACCATTGGTATAGTGATTGGGGGATCTAAGGAGGAGTTCCTGAGTTCAATTCTCATCATTTATCTTGAGGGGAACCATTCTGCATCCTAGATAGCGCAATCACTCCCAGTGATTGCGTTATTTATGCAGCAGCTGCAGTAGCTGGGGTTGTATCTTTCCATTTTGTGCTTGTTTCAGAGGAGGAGGAGTCTATTTCACTTCGGGAGGTCTATTGAGGAAGGCCTTGGGCCAATTACTGTATTTATTGTCTATTTCAGATCACATTTGGTATTTCTTAATACAAAGTTGCTGGGTACAACGTTATTTTCTGCAGAGTTGCATTTTATGTTGCTATTTTGCTGGAAACCCTTGCCGGGGTATTCCGAGGTGCTTGTAAAAGAGGTCTAACCTCTCATTTTTTATTCCATCACTAATGAAAGCTCTAGATATGTATTAAATTTTTTTTTTTTTTAGATTCCACAATAAGAATAATGCTGTTGCTGTCTCCGACATTTCTATTTTATGAAGCAGTGGGGTTGGGATGGTTTTGTGCATGTATGAGATGGGGAGATTTGTTTAGTGTAGCTAGAATTATTTTTTTCTGATGCCATTCTATATTCAATCTACATACAACATATATTAGAGGATCCAAGTTCTGGTCTGCGTTTTTGTTGCATGGTTTTCTTTATACAACGTCCTCATCGGAGATATTGCAGAAATTCCTAAAAAGGAACATTAAAAACTTAATAAAGGGCCCAAATTAAATCCCAGTTGGTCCATGTGAGTTCATAGATGATTCAAACCTTATCCCAATTAATAATGATTAATTAACCATATTCCCTAAGTTTATACTTAGGAAATATTTAAAAATAAGATAATAATCTAATTGAGACAGTTCTAGGTGGAATTTCTAGAAAATATTTTTGGATTATGGAGATCTCATGTGTTTTAACCTCTCCACAAATTTTCAAGACTAGAACATTTTTGATGCTACAAAACTAACACTATATTCTTTCCAAAGAAACTAGTGGTAGTAAATTTGGACTTCCAAGCTTTATACAAGTCACTTCTACCAAGAATAGTTGTTTGAGACCATTTTTAAGACTTATATAAAACCCTAATTTACATAGAATTTATTTTCAAAATATAGTGTCTCAGAGCCCAAAATTTCTACCAAAGGAGCTCAAATATTATTATAAGAGTATGGAAAATTTCATAATATGAAACCTTTCCAATTTTTTTTATAGAATAAGATTCCAAGATGAATTGTTTGAAACTAATTTTAGGACTAGCCACAAGCCCTAATTTCCATAAGATATATCTTAGAAAGTGTAATTAAATAAAACCTATTTTTTTTACCACAAGTAATTCTCTATGTTTCCTACAAATTTTGAAAATTTTGTAGTTTGAAATTTTTCTGAAAAGAATTCATAGTGAAAATTTTGAGATGGTTCTTTTGAAATTGATTTCAAGACTAGTCACAAGCCCTAACTTCCCCTGATTATATCTTAGAAGTTATAATGAACCAGAGCCTAATTTTTTTATCATATGTATGTCCCCATTCTCCCAATATTTCATTCTTTGGACATTCTCTCTCTCTCTCTCTCTCTATCTCTCTCTCTCTATATATATATATATATATATATATAATTCTAGGATGTTTTTATTGAAGGAGAAAACCTTAGGATCATAGTCTCTAATACCAAATGTTAGATAATAACACCATAAAAGCCTAAAAATAGAGAGAGAAGTAAATACACACCTTGAGAAAGAGATATAAGAATGAAAACTAAGCCTTCTCAAGGGGGTAACCTCCTTTTATAATAGATAAAATGTATATGATTAGATGGTTCTAAAACTAAGTCTCCTTTGTGTGTATGTGTGAGCGTGTGTATGTGCGCACATATGCATGGGAGAAAAAAGTACAATTACAATTAAAGGGTCTGGCTAGCAATGCTAATATAAAAAATGCAATCTAATAACTCAATATATAGGCTATACATGGGATTTTTCTATGGATTAACATAAAAGGTGATAACATGAGAATCATGGGGACAAATACTTCCCTTTTCCTTATAGGGAGAGGTATAATGGATGCCATGTCATTATAAGTGGAAGGGTTGCACCAAAGTCTAAATGATTAGAGCATAGCCATGAAGTAAGCTTATTTGGCACATGGGCCATCATTTTGTGATGAGTTATATGAAGAAAAGGAGGGGGGGGGGGGGATCTTGATAATTAGATCATAAATGTCAATAGGGTAACGGGTTATGAAAAAATGTAGTTTTTTGAGGGTGAGGGATCTCCTCTAGCCTTGTGGGGCATTAAAATTCCTAATGGGGGTTGTTATTTTAGTTAGATTGTAAAGTTATCAAGTGCTAGACCTTAGGAATTTCAACATGATGATGGATGTAATGGACACATGTCCCAAAAAATAACACATGGATGGTTGGTCTATAAATGGTTGGAATAAACCTAATTATTTGGTTCCTAAGGGGTTTGGTTTAGATATTGAGTGGGATTTCACCCAATGTTATTAAGGTTATAATGATAATTGTTCCCTTTCCCTTGGTGATAATTTTTATCCTTTTCCCCTTACCCTTATTGGCATGGTATTGGTTTTTTTGGCCCAACGATTTCTGTTGTGCAAAAAATTGGGAGGAAGGGTTGAACAATTTTATATTGAAAGGTATCAAGGAGGAAGGTAGTGGTATTAATTTTATGGATCTCTAGAAAAGGGAAAATAGGTATTATGAGGTGAAGAGATATTATGAGAGGTGTTGGTACCATACGAAGAAGGAAGATCACAAGATGGACCATGCACATCATAGGATGCATTACCCCCACCATAAGTGGGGATTGCATGTCCATGATGGTTGTTATAAATGCCTGTCACGGGGGATACAAAAATTCTAGCAAATTGTTGCATTGGGGAAAAAGTTACCAACCTATAATATCATTCATAACATGGGACACCCACAACATTGAAATTGATTCATATGAATGGTGTTCAAGGGTATTAGGGATTCTAGTATGCATGTATCATCATTGTTCATAGATGAGGTTAAATTGTTATGATTTTAATATCACCTCTTCTTTAGTTTGGGTAATTTATACCATGTACATCATAGGACGCAACAACCCCTCCATAAGTCAGAATTTCATGTCCATGATGGTTTTTGTAAATGCCTACCATAAGGGATACAAAAATTCTAGCAAACAGTTGCATTGGGAAAAATTTTCCAACCTATAATATGTAATATTCCCAATTTCCATCAGATAATTGGAATATTAGATTTCTTACTTTTCATAATTAATTAAGTAAATAAGAGGGTGGAGGGACGCATAAACCCCATATATGAATAAAATCCACTTTTTATGTGTGTTTGTGGATAATTTAGAAGTATATCTCCATTATGGAGTAGTGGAGAAGCTTCTTAATGAAGGAAGAGTGGAGATCATGGATCATTAATGAGAAGATCATGGAGATCATGGAGGAAGTCAAATGAGGTCACACTGCAATAAAAATAAGATCATAGAGAACTAATAATGAAATAGTGGAGGAAGTAGTGCATCTAATGCACACATGATGGAGAGAGTGGGAATTAAATGCAGAGATGGTGGAGAACATGGAGAGACAACGCAATCTTCATGGAGGCTAGTGGCCACATGTGTAGCGCAGTTATGAGGTGGGCCAGGGCTATGGAAGGCTCACAAAGCATAAAAGGGAGATGAAGGCAAAAATAAAAGAGGATTTAGATTATTATTTTTTATCTTTTTAGATATGGATTTGTCATTTGACATTTTTATGCATGCTTTAGTGGTTTAGCTAAGTTTGCAGTGCTGTTTAGCACACGGGTGTTTCCGTGCAGAAATCCCACCCTTACCCACAGGGGACTTCGAGTGCCTACTCTGGGAAGGTCCTTTTTATCTGCCATACATCATCAAGCATTGGTGCCACATTCAACCCCTCTCTATAACACATTCATTCTCATGAATTACACATTCCTACTTGAGGGTTTGAGAGGAGGAGGTAGTTCTTGGCATTTTAGCTAAGAAATCAGTGGAGGATACATCCTTTCACCTTGGGCTTCAAGATAAGTCTTCCAGGAGCTGTATATTCATATCCGAAATTCAGGCCAACATTACACACCTTCATGCAGCATCAATTCCCCAAGGGATTGCGCAGTCCAGTCCTGTAGATCTATTGGAGGAGGGATGTTTCCAATATTTCAGCTAGAAATCCTATAAGGGACCATCTCCTCACTTTGTATTCATTGTTTCAATCATTCATTCTTGAAATTTGAATAATAGCTGAATTATTCACTGAGATTATCCTGATTACACACTATTTAAGCTTCATGCATAATACATAACCTCTTCTACAATTGATCATCAATTTGCGGAAATAGAAGCAGTCGCATGCGCACATTAAAACATAATCAAGCACACATATAACACAGTATGTAATGGGGAAATCTTATAGCTGAAAACCCCCAACTATATGTATATTATAATGATAGAGAACATGTAACAATACATAGCACAAAGCTCCTCACAGCTCTCAGCACTATCTCACATGCTACACACAAACTAGCTCAGATATAGAACAAGTCACAAGTTCAAATCTCCTCCACAAGTCTGCCTGCCTCTACTGCACAATCCAAGATGAATAATGATGAGATCCAAGTTCAAATCCCACTGGCTTGTACTGCGCAATCCTCATTGGAAATCTCAATCAATGTGTGTGCAAATATCATGCACAGCTATAGTCACAACTGATAGTAGACTCACCCTTTCACCCACCTCTAACACTGGTCTCCACTGAACTGTCCATGCATTGCAGTTAACTGATGTGTTCTTTAGTTGATTTATGAGTTAATAATTAGTGAATTAATTAATAATTAATTTACACCACTCATCACTAGTGTATTTTTCAGTTAGACTAAATACAACTAGTTCAACTAAGTTAAACAGAACACAACTCCACCAACTGTCTCATCAACTCCACCAAACTCTACCACATGAGTTCTAACTGAATTCAACCATGCAATAGCTCAACTAACCCTAAGGAAAAGTGTATTTCCTTCTGTCAGCTGCATGTGCCACATCCAAGCATCAAACTGAAGTGCTCCAAGAGGATAAGATAATGTTTATAGTCTAAATATTATTAAGGGTTAATAATATTTGATTGTTCTATTTTTAGCCCGGCAGTCTAAAAATAGATTCCACCCAATGTATAAAAATAGAGGTCCATCTATTTTTACCAACTCGACCAATCATCCATAAATAGCATCCTGCAACTCATAGACCATGATCCATATGTCTAAAAATAGACATAGTCTAAAAATAGACTTTGCGCCAAAATAGCCTGCGGGCCCACTTAGTGAAGGCGACTTCATTTCACTAAGCTCCATCATCTTGTTGCATTTTCAACACTCCCTCTCAACAAGATATGGATTATCTGCAACCCCTATCCTGCCTCTGTGGTATTCTAATTTTCTCCTGGTGAGCGCCTTCGTCAAGATGTCAGCATCCTGATCCTCCGTGGGAATATATGAAAGTAACATGATTCTCCGCTGCACACAATCTCTGATATGATGGTACCTGATGTCGATGTGTTTGGATCTATCATGAAATACTGGATTAGCTGAGAGTTTAATGCAACTCTGGTTATCACAATAAATCACGGTAGGCTCCAAGTGTGACCCGAACAACCCGACCAGGATCTTCCTCATCCATATGGCCTCGCATGCAGCCAAGCTTGCTGCCATATACTCAGCCTCTGCTGAACTGAGTGCCACGGATCTCTGCTTCCTGCTGTACCAAGAAACTGTTGTCGACCCGATACTGAAGATCCCTCCAGATGTGCTCTTTCTTTCCGTTGGGCTCCCTGCCCAATCTGCATCCGTGAAGCCACACAGCTTCACCTCATCCTCCTGTCTGTACCACAAGCCATATCCCGATGTGCCTCTAAGATAACGCAATACATGCTTGCCTGCCTTCCAGAAGAGCTTGGTAGGCTTAACCATAGCTTGCAAAAGCTGGTTAACAGCATAGCATATATCGGGTTGTGTATTGACCAGATACATAAGCGACCCCACCAACTGTCGATAGACAGTGGCATCCACTACCTCCGCTAAAGTAGCATCCTCCTTCCTCCAACCACCAGGAAGAGGAGTGTCAACAGGCTTGCAGCCTTGCATGTTGAACCTCTCCAGAATCTCCCGGGCATACTTGCCCTGAGAAACAAACAGTCCTCTGCTGCGCTGCCAAATCTCCAATCCCAGGAAATAATGAAGGATGCCCAAGTCCTTCATCTCGAACTCTCGTGCAAGATCCTCCTTGCATGAAAGTATCAACTGCTCATCGCCAGTCAAAATCAGATCATCTACATACAGTACGATGATCAACAGCTTCCCCTCCACCACAATCTGGTACAGGTTTGGATCCGCCTCACTCTTGGAGAATCCAAGCCCGGTGAAGTAGCTGTCTATCCGAGTGTACCAAACACGAGGTGCTTGCTTCAGCCCGTACAGTGCTCTCTTGAGTCGGCACACATGCGACTCACTGCTGAAGATCTCAAAACCTTCAGGCTGCTCTATGTACACCTCCTCCTCAATAACTCCATTGAGGAACGCAGTCTTCACATCCATCCGATGAATGTGCCACCCCATCTGCGCTGAGAGAGCAAGGATCGTCCGTATGGAAGAGTACCTTGCGACAGGTGCAAAAGTCTCCTCATAGTCAATCCCCTCGATCTGTGAGAAGCCACGGGCGACAAATCTCGCCTTGTACTTCTCCACACTCCCGTCAGTTGCCTGCTTCACTTTGTAGATCCATCTCGAACCCACCACTGATTGCCCTTCCAGTCTTGGGACAATCTCCCATGCACTGTTTCTGACAATCGAATCATACTCTTCCACCATGGCATCTACCCATGCAGGGTCCTCCACAGCTTCCTCGAAAGAGGATGGCTCTGTCACGACACATTTTCTCACAAGATCCATGTATCTAGTGTACTGGTCCGATGACTGTCTCTGTCTGTGTTGTGCTGTAGGTGGTCCTACAACCTTCTTCGCATCTTGAGCCAGTCGCTCAGCTTCTGTAGTGTGCTTCCGCCCTTTGATGGTTGGAACTGCATGAGTGGTCTCTTCCACTCCATGAAATTCCTCTTGTGGCTGATACACATCTTGAAGCTCATCCTTAGGAACTAATATATCCTCCTCTACATGCAAGTGTGGCTCCCTCTCAAATGAACACTTCATGGCTTTCTCCTCCTGAAATTTGATATCCCGTCGCACAACGGTCTTGCGGCGCTCACGGAAAATACACACCGATAGTTGTGGGGCGTATACGTGTACCCCACAAAATATCCCAACCTGCGCGGTCGGCTCCAGCTTCTTCACGGCATCCTTCGTCACATGCATGTAGACGGGTGAACCAAAAATCCTCAAATGGGAAATATCGGGCCTCTTACCAGAAAACGCCTCCTTGGGTGTACTCATGCCAAGTATACTTTGAGGACAACGGTTCTGCACATATACTGCAGTATTGCATGCCTCAGCACACAAGTGTATGGGACGGCCCTGATCATGCAACATCGCCTGTGTAGCACCCATGATCGTTCTATTCTTCCGCTCAGCAACCCTGTTCTGCTGTGGGTTATGAGGTGCTATGAGCTCTCTTCGAATACCTTCTGCGCTGCAAAAGTCATTGAATTCGCCAGAGATGAATTCACCACCATTGTCACTCCTAAGAGCCTTCACTTGCTTCCCCGATTCTTTCTCAACCAGTGCCTTGAACTCAGAGAACTTTGAGTATGTCTCGCTCTTCTTCTGCATGAAGAAGATCCAGCACTTCCTAGAAAAATCATCAACAAATATCACATAGTACATGTGCTTTGCTATCGAAGCTGCTAAGAAAGGTCCACACACGTTTGTGTGAATTCTCTCAAGGATCGTCATGGTGCAACTATCCTTCTCATGAAAGGTGGCTTTCACAAATTTTCCCAAAGTACACCCCTTGCACTAATCTGACTACGCAAGAGTGCCCTCAGGAAGCCCAGTAGAAATCTGCTACAGTATCTTCAAAGCTCCATGGTGATGGTGGCCCAATCTCCGATGCCATAGCTCGCCATCATCCTGACTCACCACTCCTTCAGCCTTGCATGCCATTTTTTCGCAGCCATCTACTCGCAACTGATAAAGGTTCTTGACTCGAACCCCTATCTTCCGGGTCTCTCCAATTGTCTTACTGCACAAGAAAGCTTTTCCTTCGCTAAAGACCACATCATACCCCTTGTCTTCTAACATCCCCACAGAGATCAGATTCTTCTTCAATCCTAGAACATGCATCACTTCCTTCAATACGAAGGTTTTACCGAGACTCCTCTCCAAAGGGAAATCCCGATACCGGTCGCACTGTATCTACCATCATCGCCCATCTCGATGTGCACTCCAAGATCTTTCTCATCCAGATCTGAAAACAAATCTCGATCTCCAGTCATGTGAAAAGACACACCACTATACAAGAACCATAATGATCCCATCACACTTGAGACCAAGCATGCGATCAGTGAAAAATCTAGCTCAAACTGCGAGGCTAAGGCCTCTCCCGCTGCAGATCCAGCAACCTGCTTATTTTTCTTCTTTTGTGGACAATTTGTGGCATAATGTCCGTGCTGGTGACAGTGAAAGCACTTCACCTTGGAAATGTCCTGCTTCTTGCCTTTCGCACCAGAATGAGAAGCTTTCTTTCTCTTCCCCTTCTTTGCTTTGGTAGCCAAAGCGAAATTTTCTTCATCAGATGCCTTTGATGAAGATCCGTCCCTGGTATTCTGACTTATCTCCTCTTGCATGAGATCCGACCAAAGTCGCTGCCATCCTAGCAATTTCTCTCGACCATTGACAGAGTCCTGATAGGAATGCCAACTCTTTGGAAGACCAAGGAGATCCAAATCCACCAAGTCCTCCTCATCTACAGTCACCCCCACACTTCCCAGCTCATCCTTGCATTGGATGAACTTCGTGAGGTACTTGGGTATACTGTCGCCTTTCTCCATCTTTATGTTTATGAGTTTATTCTTGAGTGCCAACTTCCTCTGGTCACTCTTGCTTTGGAATAAATCTGTCAACGCTTTCCACATCAAGTATGGAGAATTTTTTCCATGCAGGCTGGATACAATGTGATCCTTCACGCCCTCCAACAGAATCCTTCGACATTTTTCTTTGCTTCTTCTTTTGCCAAGCCTCAACTTGAGCGGTATGGTAGGCTTTACAGAATTCAAAATATATCCGAACTCCTTCAACCCATTGTGTCATCCAACACCCACCTCCATCCACAATGGCACCATACGACATAATTAGAAGTGCCTCGAGGCATACTCAATCGCAATCCGTTGAAAGACATTTTCAACTTCGACACCAAACTCTTCTACAAATTCGAATTCCACCGGCTCAAAACTCAACCGCCCGATGCAGCAATCACTCATCTGCAGAAATAAATTGTAATCACTATAATAGATCCGATGATCAATTCTTGCTCTGATACCATGTAGAAAATTTGAATAATAGCTGAATTATTCACCGAGATTATCCTGATTACACACTATTTAAGCTTCATGCATAATACATAACCTCTTCTACAATTGATCATCAATTTGCGGAAATAGAAGCAGTCGCATGCGCACATTAAAGCATAATCAAGCACACATATAACACAGTATGTAATGGGGAAAGCTTACAGCTGAAAACCCCCAACTATCTGTATATTATAATGATAGAGAACATGTAACAATACATAGCACAAAGCTCCTCATAGCTCTCAGCACTATCTCACATGCTACACACAAACTAGCTCAGATATGAACAAGTCACAAGTTCAAATCTCTTCCACCTGTCTGCCTGCCTCTACTGCGCAATCCAATATGAATAATGATGAGATCCAAGTTCGAATCCCACTGGCTTGTACTGCGCAATCCTCATTGGCAATCTCAATCAATGTGTGTGCAAATCTCATGCACAGCTATAGTCACAACTGATAGTAGACTCACCCTTTCACCCACCTCTAACAATGGTCTCCACTGAACTGTCCATGCATTGCAGTTAACTGATGTGTTCTTTAGTTGATTTATGAGTTAATAATTAGTGAATTAATTAATAATTAATTCACACCACTCACCACTAGTGTATTTTTCAGTTAGACTAAATACAACTAGTTCAACTAAGTTAAACAGAACACAACTCCACCAACTGTCTCATCAACTCCACCAAACTCTGCCACTTGAGTTCTAACTGAAGTCAACCATACAATAGCTCAACTAACCCTTAGGAAAAGCGTATTTCCTTCTGTCAGCTGCATGTGCCACATCCAAGCATCAAACTGAAGTGCTCCAAGAGGATAAGATAATTTTTATAGTCTAAATATTTTTAAGGGTTAATAATATTTGACTGTTCTATTTTTAGCCCGGCAGTCTAAAAATAGATTCCGCCCAATGTCTAAAAATAGAGGTCCATCTATTTTTACCAACATGACCAATCATCCATAAATAGCATCCTGCAACTCATAGACCATGACCCATATGTCTAAAAATAGACATAGTCTAAAAATAGACTTTGCGCCAAAAATAGCCTGTGGGCCCACTTAGTGAAGGCGACTTCATTTCACTAAGCTCCATCATCTTGTTGCATTTTCAATCATTCAGGAGCTAGATTGCAGCATCTAGCATTAGTCTATAGAGGCTCCCTCCTTTACAGTGCAATTTTCTTCAGCTGTTGTGTATTCAACAGTTGCATTCAGTGGAGGAGGAAGGAGGAGCTAGATATTGAGCTTCTAGCTTGAGAATCTAGCGAAGGGATCAACCCTTCAAGCATAGATCTGATTGTATCACATTGCAACCATCTTATGATCAGTTCTTGCTTTAGATCTACATACCCAACAAATATTTGTTGTAGGGCCTAAGAGGGTGATTTTCCAAGATTGTCAGATTTGGAAATCCTTTCTGGGTTATCTTGGGTATTCATCATAGAGCCCGGATTTGAAAACCTGGCATCATCTGAGCTTCGGAATTGCCAAATATACACTTTTTTATTTTTTCATCAATTGTAGTCCCGACATTTACAGTAGGGACATCGCAGTATTCCTTCTAGCGGTCCAACAGTTACACACTCCCTCTTGTGGGAGGACTTCAGGGTCATTCTAGGCCCCTTGTTTGGCTTGATTGTCTCATATTTTAAGCACTGATGTACTTTTATTCCACCTCCTATATAATAAAATGGCTCAGCTATTTTATACATTTTTATGGTGTATTTAGATTATTTGTTCATTGCTGTAGTTTCTAGTTATTTTTTTTTTTGTATTAATGCATTCCCCCTTTTGGGATATTACAATGGTATCAAAGCATGATCTTTGGCTCAGCTTGTCGACACTTCATATTTAAAATCAAAATAAGAAGCAAATAGTAGAGTTCTATAATGACGGAGGGTTTCATTTTTGCCTCATTTCTCTTTAGATCTATGCCATATCTCTCCAATGAGGTCAAACAAATGAAGAGAGAAAGGAAAAGGGAGGATCCAAGAAGATTTTAGAAGGAGGAAGGTCCAAGCACTTCCTATCAACAACAAAAACAATCAGCAAGGCAAAGAGCTCCACAACATTCTACTAGATCCCATTTCTTTGAGAACAAAGGTGAATGGTATGAATATGAAGGAGAATTGGGATATGAGACCCTAAGTAATTATCTATCTGAGTAGAAGTCACAACCTAGAGCACTCAAGGAGAATCTAAATCTCTAATGATTTTTACAACTCAAAGAAGAAAGGAGATCCCATGATAGCAATAGAAGAAAAGGAATATATTATTCTTGCCTACATTTGATGGGCCATCCACAAGCACATTGAAGGCTTGGAGAGAAGAGTTATCAACATTATTTCAGCTATATCCAGTAGCAGAAAGAGAGGTTGTTGAGATTGCAGCTATGCACCTTCACGGTGAAGAAAAATATTGGTGGTTCAGTCATTTGTCACATGCCAAAGTGATTGCTTATGAAAATTTCTATCAAAGACTGAAGAATAAATTTTGTAGAAGGAAACCGAATACATTTACCATCATTGATGAGATAGTACATTAGGTAATGAAAGAAGATGTCAACATTATCACTTCGTAAGAGGAGCCCATACCACCACCATCAACTGCAGAGGTACTTACATCAGGAGGAGGAACACTTGCATCTTTGCAAGATGGTCTTGATCTCTTGACATTAGGAGCCCCATGCATGATTCATGAGATGCATGAGGAGGAGGAGGAAGATACCAGTACTAGTACAGTAGAAGATATGTAACCATCATCGTTACCAACAGTTGGAGAGGCCATTTCACCGGTTGGAGGAACTCTTGTGGATGAATAAGATGTTCCCGAGATTCAGCTTATCCAAGGTTTGCAAACATCTACATCTCATATTATTTCTGTAAGTCTTACTGAGATTTATGAGACCATGCCATCAGATCCATTTCATAACCAAGGATTAGAGCACCTTGCTGATTTGGAGCAGCAAATTATCACCGCACAGAGGACCCTTTAATTGATCAAGGAGACGATGTATAACTATCCCAGTTTATCATGGTTGAGCTACACTCAACACTTTGTGTTGAAGTGTGGAGTTTCAGAGGATGGGAGGAGCACAATCCTATTCAGTACAATGCCGGACTATGAGTTCAACATTGTGTATGGCCATGAGATAGAAGATGTATCCCCATGTAGATATACAACACTGTCAATGAGCAACAATGATGAGATGAGGGCCCCATTATTCTTGGAGCATTCTGAAGGAAAATTCACTCATGAAGCACTGGAGGGAAAACTGATAGATGGTATACATATTATGATGGAGAGAAATTTCCATTGTCAAGATGGATTTTTCTTGATGAGCTCCTCACAGCTCAAAGAGGAATTTATACCTACAACATGTATGGAACCTTATGGGTTCTATTGGGCCATTGATGAGAGGATCTCACGGAGAGACCTAAAAGGAGGTGCACTTCAACATCTCATGGAGTGAAAGGCTTATAAAATGGAGGAGGATGGTATTCTACCTTGGGTGGATACCAAGTTTGAGCATGGTATGATTCATCATCCACATTGGGATGAATGGATCTGGATGAGGAGCAAGGGGTTTCCAACCTTCTTGCAGATCTATGATACAGGGCATCACGAAGCATGGTTGCGCTGGTTTCTTTTGGGTGAGTATGGTTACTATCCAACATCTCATATTTGTGTGGTCCATGCCATGGATGTCACTGATGTTATGCAGTAGAAGGAGGCATGGCTACACTAGTTATTGTTGAGAGAGTTTTGCCAACACATGATATATCTTATGTCCATGTATATAATTTTGTTTGGGATATATCTCATGACCATAAATGTACTTTTTTTTGGGATATATCTCATGTTCATGTATGTATTTTGGTTTGGGATGTGGCATACCTCTCACATGATGTGGCAACAGGGAGCTCGTTTGTATTGTTCTGATGTGACATCCCACATGTCAATTAGTATGTTGTTGCTCCATGACTTGCATCATGATGATGTAAGGTGGCAGCAAGAATCCTTGTTTTTTTGGTTACTTTTGGGAGAGTATGGGATGATTTTTCCCCATACATTGCATGATATTGATGGAGGATGACAACAAGAGGCCTTACTGCATTGGCTTCTTTACACAACAATTTGTCACCGTCCCTGCAATCCCCCGTCCTGCACATTGGAAAGCTTATTCCGTGACCTGTGAGCAGTGACATGACCTGAAACCACTTTCATGGCATCCCCCTAGACAAGGACAATCATTCCCCTAAAGACAATTCCTTGTGAAAAACCCTAAAAATAGCCTTTTTTTCCTTGGCGCAACTATCCAGTTCAGCCCTTGCGCCAATGGGGGAAATCCTCCAAAGAGGGCGCGCTAGTTGGCGCACTGTTTCAGTGTTATACCCGTGCCAAGCTTATTAAGGAGTTTTTTTTTTAAATAAATGGCGGAAGATTGACTCCAACCAATTCCTGAACTGGTCTCTAAATTGAGTTGGGAGGTTTGGCTCCGGATCTCCATGTAGAGGAAGTGGTTTTCCACCTCTCATGGAAGCTTCCTTTAGGATAGGGCCAATCCCATGATTATAGGGATCCCAACTCCCCTTCCACCATCTATATAAGCTTTCCATTTTCATTTTGCAAGCTAGCCTTCAAGAGCCCTGAATAGCCTAGAGAATGCTGAAAGAGCCTTGATAGTCCTCATAGAGCCAAATCAGTAGCAAGGAGATTATTGTCAAGACAACCGAAGAGAGAGGCTTGTCCCATCCCCGACGAGCTTTATCGAGACGTACTCCGCTATCGACCCGCCGAAGGAAGATTCAGCGTCAGGGCCAGGTTGTATCTTTCTTTTTATTGATTAATGATAAGCAACTTTGGTTATGGTTCCACTCGTACTGTTCATACTTTGTGATTATGGGTTGTATCTTCTCTAACTGATACATAATTGCATATATTGGGTTTTACGCTTGTGTGTTCGTCATGTTTCTTGTATGTGTAGGTGTTCGATTGCGCCAAGCAGGAGAATTGTGATCTGCCAGAGCAAGGGATCGGGAGTGCTATCTTCTCCGCGAACAACAGCGTTGGAATTGAGGTAGGCCTTTCTCGCAATTTGGTCTATTGCAGTTAGGAACTTGCATCTTAGCATGATACGATTGTTGCTAGACCCGATCTGGGCTAGTAGGGATCGCCTCTGTCCGCAGAGGGAATTTACCTCTACAAAAAATTGGTGAATTCGCTGGGGAGAAGTTGATTTGATTATTGTCTTGTCCTTTCAGTCGTTTCTTGACTTTTCTTTCTTGATCAACTCTTTTGGCTGGCTCTTTTCGTGTGTTAAACTTTTGTTTAGCTTTGCCATCACTAGTCTGTTTCTTTGATTTCTCTTTTTTTATTTTTACATAGTAAACTCGATTGGCGTGCTTATTAGCCTGATAGTCGTGCCCATTGGCACATGTTGCCAGTGTATTACTCGCGCCAATTCTGTTATGGCGCTAGTTGCAGCCTAACAGTCGCGCCAATTCTGTAAGGTGCTAGGGTTTTCTTGGGCTTGAGATTTCTGAGCTTAATCTGTGATTTTGGTTTCGTTTATACGACTTCCTGAGCGTTTTGGAGCCGTGTTTGACTAACTGTGGCCTTCATCCTTTGGTTGTTTACCCTCTTCTATTGATTTTACATTCTAGCCCTAGGGCATCTAGGTGCTATAGTGTGTCGAGCCTCCCGTGGGAGTTTTTGGTTTCTATCTGTTCAGTCAACTTTGTGATTGCTTCTCTGCATTCGTTTGGTGGTTGTCTATCATTTTGTTGCATTGTTTGAGTGATTGATTTCTTCCTCATTTGAATTTCGCCTTGTCTCGTTTTGGGCCTAGATTACATGGTTCATTTGAGTCTTTGGGATTCTTTTGGTTTTGAGGGATTGTTTTATCAATTTGAGGTCTGATTGTGTGCTTTCATTGAGTGAAACTTGCTTGTTTTTACTCCTTTGCTATCACTTCTCAAATTGTTCATTTCATTAGTTTTCATTTTGTTTAGTGAAATTTTCTCTTAAACACTGAAAAAAAATAAAAATCTCTTTTGCTCTTGATTAGTTAATGCAAATTGAATCTTTTCTGTGTTATTAGTGATTTGTAACTCTGAAAGAAAAGCTTTTAGTTTTCATTAGCTTGCATTAGAGACATTAGTGATTGTTTTCTGGTCATTTTGTTATTGTATGAAAAGATATTAACTCTCTCGTAATTAGCTTTCATTGAATGAAATGATATACTGTGGCATGTAGTGTGCATTTAGGAGATTTTGAGACATTACACTCGCTAGGGCCTGAAAATTGAAACATAATTGAAGATTAACATTAAAATTTATTCAATTTACACTAAGGCAACATTGAAACATTAACAAAACATTTAGAGGTCTAGGTTAGAGACGTGTTCCGGCGTTGTTAAACTTAGTAGCTGTCGTTCGCCTCTTGGCTTTAGACATCGCTAGTACGGACTTGTGCTCCCTGTACCATCGCGTATATAAAGGGAGACCCCACTAGGTTTCCATTCTTTATCCATAGGAAGCCAAGTCTGCTGCCCTATACCCGTGATACACTGGACACAACATTCGGAGAGATTTCCTGCACGTACATTAAGTCCTTGGTTGATTCCTCTTTCATTTTGAAACCAAGGTGTATATTGCAGTTCACGGTTATTTGGTACACCCTTTGCCTAGAATTACTGAGCAGTCATTTTGATCTTATCTGACTCCTTAAATTTGAAAATATCACCAAGCGCTTGTCCTTTCACGCTTGCTTCAAAACTGAAAGAGATAGAGTCACCTTTCATCCGTTTCTCGACTCTTAAAACATGAAACGGTGAGCTTTCTAAGTTTCAATGTGGTGAAATAAATCACCTACGATCACACGCCCTTTTAGATTTTGCTTGTCGGCCGTTGATTGTGTGCCTTGGATTTTTTAGCCCGTGTGTTTGTTTGATCTTTTCCTCCTGTCATTATTGTCACAATGGCATAACCCTAAGTTTCGTCTACTGGTAGTCCGTATACAGACGATTCATCAGAGGTCTCTCAGTCCTCTGCTGAACCTGATGGGGGACCAGTTCTATCTAAGCTTCCCTTTGGAGGACCAGTTGAGTTCAATTGGCCCTTATCCGACGCTTGGTCTGGATTTGGAATAGGGGAGCATTTCTCTCCTCTTACATCCGGTTCACACTTTATAGTTGCTATTATTCCTCCTAGTCCTCGCCGTCTTCTAGCAGATCTAGTGGCAGGTTCAGATATGGGCTCATCCATCCATTATCCTAGTGAGGAAATCCCCACGTCTGGTGAAGATTACCAGTTGTTCCCAGAAGACAACCCCGAGTTATCTGTCATGTCTTCGCCTGGTCCCTCACTTCCAGCGGGATATAGATCTTTGAGTCAGATTATGACCGCCGTTGCCTCTATGGGGATATCAACTCCTTCTACGAGGCCGGTTATTCCTTCATTGGGGATGTCTCCACGGACACCCATCACGTCATACCCTCAGGTCACTTCAGAACCTGTCAGGCCCACTGTCTGTGTGGCCGCGTCTACACCCGCTGTTACCACTCAATCCGTAAGGACCACGTCACTTCCCGAAGACATCTATATAGCATTTGCTATGCCGAAGAACATTTCTCCTAAGGAGTATCGATTTTCCCTACAACAATCGAACCCCGAGGTCGGTCAATCCTCCCAAGATCCCAACCATCCGTATTTTTCGCATTATGCACAGGATGGTACCCCTGTTTACATTTTTCCATACCAATACGATGAGTAGGGAAACCCTTTACGTTTACCCACTCCAGAGGCCTATCTTCATGGTCAAGGTTTTCCATATAACCAAGTTGGGCAACCCTACAACCCGCAAGGGCAACCCTTCCAGGGCCAACCTTCGGGACAACCTGGTTATCTTTATGACCCACAAGGTCAGCCCTTACAAGGCCAACCTTCGGGCCCACAGGAGTTGTTATATGGTCCATAAGGACAGTCCTACAACCCTTCAAGTCAACCTATCCAGCCTCACCCTTTGGTCCAACCAGCGCAACCTCAAGGACCCACAGGTCAATCGAGGTACCAACCGGGGCCGTTGTATAGTCCTGGGGGGCAAGTCCAACCTTCACAACCTATGCAACCTCAGTATAATATTGGTTCAAATGTTGCACTGCCAGGACCCTCTTATGGTCCTGTTCCAGGTCAAACCGGTTATCAGGCACAACCTGGCCCTATTCCACCACCAGGCCAACCGACCCATCCGACACAGCCTGGTGTCCCATATCAGCCAGGTCAACCTGTACAACCTGCGCAACCTATTTACCCAGGTCAACCTGTTCAACCAGGGTAGCCCGTTCAGCCAGGTCAACCTGTCCAACCAGGCCAGCCTGCACATCCTGTCAACCTTGCTCAACAACTGATTAACTCGATGCCGTAACCGAATCAACCAGTGCGCCCTAATTATCAGGCTCAGCAGGGTCCCACCTATCAGCAGCCCGCTCAACCCCAAGGCGGTTACTATCCTCAAGGTCAATCTCGACCGACTTATAACCCGCCCCAAGGTTCCCATTATTATCATCAACAACCCGGCTACACCTATACTCAGCAGCCAAATCCACAGAATGCTCAAACGGGGCCGACATATAATCAAGGTCCATACTCTGGTTATCAAACCCCGCACACTGGTTACCAGCAACCATATCAGACTGGTTATACGCCCTATACCCCCTATGGTCAGAATCCTTCGGGACGGAACCCATGGGGGAAAGGATATGCTCAACCAACATGGAGTACAGGTACAGGTCCTTATCGAGGGCCTGGAATGCCTTTCAACCTGAAGTTGCCATTCTTGGCTACCTTGGAATTACCGGACGTTTCTAAATTAACCAATGATCCGATTCTTCACAATCCTTATTGGCCTCCGGTTTCGACCAAGGTACCCGACGACTGCCCTAAGTTTGAAGGTAAAGCTGGAGAGGACCCCCAAGCTCATGTAATGACCTACCATCTCTGGTGTTCATCTAATTCTTGGGTGGATGATTCAATTCGTTTACGTCTCTTCCAGCGCACTCTTACCGGTGCTACCACTAAGTGGTATATAGAGTTACCCCGTGGCATCTTTCAAGACTTCAATACATTAGCAATGGCTTTTCTGACTCACTTCTAGTTACCGGTTCACTATGAAGCCAGGACGCATCTCCTGACTTCTTTGAAGCAGGATAAATCCACCCACATATCCGATCATATTCATGAGTGGCGACGTCATTGTAGACTGATCAAGTTTGATATACCTGATCAGCGACTAACTCATTGGTTCACCACCTCCTTCGTTAACAAAATTGCTCAAGATATTGCTATGGGGGCATGTGGACTGAAGAACAAGCCATCACGCGTGCCCAATACCTGGATTTGGTGTACTCTCAGTTTGGCATGCTTTATGATATTTTGACTGATGCTCCACGGCCGGGAACCTCTAAAGCACCACCTACCCCAGCGGTGGATGGTGTTATTGGTTCCGTTTCTCAAAATTATCGGAAATCCTCGAATGGGAAGCAGAAGTCCAATTCTTCCAATAATTCTGCTCTTCCCGCCCCTTTAGATTCTGGAAAAACTGCAGAGGTCAATGCCGTCCAGGCTAATCCTACGGAAAAGGCCTCTAAAGGAAAGAAGAAGGGCAAAGGAAAATCCAAACCCGATGCCCCAAAACTAGACTCTTCTAAACCTCGTACTGATGACGGTCCCCAACGTAAACCGAAGTACCCCTGCCTTATTTGTGAAGGAGACCATTATACCAAAGATTGTTCTCAAAGAACCGTTCCCGTCTCAGCAGACCCAGATGGTTGAGCAACCTTCACCATCTGCATCATTTGGGTCCCAGGTCTTTATGATGAATGGTGCCGCACTTGTCTCAATTGCTACACGTTCGAACTATTATTCTGGATCACATCAAGTAGCTGGAAAGGAAGTTGTGGATGGCCCACCTCCCCCACCTGTCTCCGGTCCTTTGGAAATTGAGAAGCCCAACATTGAACCTGTTGTGAGGCCACCTTCTAAATATGTTCTGCGAAGATATTCATACAACCCAAATTCCCGTGCCACTCAGCACTACAGTATTGTTGAGGATTTGGCACAGGCGCCTTCTACCATGTCTGCATTGGAAGTCCTTCAAAGTTTCCCATCACAATGGAAAGCTCTGTTGTCTGCGATCGGTGGAATCAATCCCGCTGATTCTAATCTTCTCACCTTCGACCTATAAAATTTTTCCCCCTGACTTCCAAATCAAATTGCTCTTGTTATACAAGTCGGGATCAACAGCCTCAACATCCATAGGGCCGTTGTGGACGAAGGTGCTTCCACCTATGTCATGTCATCCACCTACTGGAAGGCCATTGGATCTCTGGCTCTTTCATCATCTCCCAATGCCTTAGAGGCATTCGATGGTCGGGAATCAAAACCTCTGGGTGTTCTCGAGAGTTTTCCGATTACGTTACAAGGGAAGACAGTCAACGTAGAAGTAGAAGTGGTTGATGCTAGGCTTAACTACAATCTTCTTCTCGGCCGCAGTTGGACTCACGCCATGCTATGCGTACCGTCCACCCTCTTCTGGCTTCTCAAGTTCCCTCATGAGGGAAAAATTGTTACTGTGGATCAGTTGTCTTTCTTCACCTCATCCTCTGAGAACAACGTTCCTTACATGGATCAGATCCCAAATCCCCCTGACAGTGTAGGACCCAGTCTCTTCAAGGACCCCGTCCTCATGCGTATTTTTCCCACGCCACCACTGCACACCATTCAAGTTAATATGATCTCTAGGTCTGATGACCCATGGATCATCCCTTCGCCTGAACAGGTGACTGATTTTGGAGAATCGATGCCCTTAACTCTAGTAGAGATTAATTACTATGAAATTGTCGCCGCATCCGATCCTCCTCTTCCTCAACATGCTCCTTCGAGCATGGCTTTAGATATCTATTCTCAATCCCCCTGGCTCGGCGAGGCCGATTTTTCTGACCCTCTATAAGAGATCTTCCCTTCTGACGAAGCCATTTTCGAAACAATGTCTCTTGAGGAGCTGCCTTGGAGCGATGGACATCATCGTTCCTCCTTTATGCCCAGCCTGGGGGCAATGTCCGATTTTCTAGAGCGTTTTTCATCTCAAGTTCCTACTCCACCTCTCCAGATACCCATATTGACTCATGAGGTCCTTTCGGAGGGAAACCTAAGCAAAATTACCCAAACCATTCCGATTGAAATCTCCATCAAAATGGGGATAGTCGAGAACATACATGTGGGAGTGACTTGTTCTCTTGACGAGATACAAGTTTATACCAATATTTTCCATGAATTCAGAGATGTGTTCGCTTGGTCCTATGAGGAGATGCCTGGGATTGATCCCAGCATAGTAGTGCATGAGATTCCTACCTATCCTGGTGCGAAAAATGTGCGCTAGTGCCTGCACCTAGTGCATCCTCGCAAAGCCGCTGCCATTAAAGTAGAATTTGAAAAACTTCTGAACGCGGGCTTCATTTACCCGATTCCCCTCACGGAATGGGTCTCAAACATTGTCCCCGTAGATAAGAAGCAGGGTACTATAAGAGTCTGCGTTGATTACCGTGATATTAACCGAGCCTGTCCTAAGGATAATTACTCCACTCCCTTCATAGATCAAATTATTGACGAATGTGCTGGGAGTGAGATTTATTCCCTGATGGACAAATTTTCTGGGTACAATCAAATAAATATTTTACCTGCCGATCAACACAAGATTGCATTCATCTGTCTGTGGGGTACCTTTTCTTATAAAAAGCTCTCGTTCAGCTTAAAGAATGCTAGAGCTACTTTCCAGCGTGCTATGTCTTACGCATTCCACGACATACGCCATATCGTTCAACCTTATTTGGATGATCTGCCAGATCATTTAGCTCGGTGAGAGGACCATCCCGAACACCTCCGCCAGATTTTCCTCCGCTGTAGACGTTATAATATCTGGCTTAACCCTCATAAATGTGTATTTTGCGTGGATTCTGGCCATATTTTGGGGTTCATTGTCTCCAAGGATGGAATTCGCCTTGACCCCCTCAAGGTCGAGGCTATTGTCAATCTCCCATCACCCTCCTCGTTACACCAACTACAGAGTCTGCAGGGAAAAGCTAACTTCCTACGACGTTTCATCCCGAACTATGCAGAAGTGGACAAAGGATTCACACATCTTTTAAAGTAGAACGTTCCCTTTCATTGAGATGAGATTGCTCAACAATCCTTCAAGAAGCTCAAGACGTTACTCGTTAATGCTCCGTTGATTCGTCCTCCAAACTATCACCGTGATTTCACTCTATACTTGGCCGCCGCGTTTAGCACCATAGCTATGGTTTTGGTGCAGGATGATGATGATGGAAATGAACATGTCATTTTTTTTCTATCACAGAATCTTCTCGACACAGAAACGCGTTACGCTCACGTCGCGAAATTGGCATTAGCCGCAATGCAAGCTGTACAACGGTTCCGCCATTACATCCTGTTGCGTACAGTAACCATGGTTTCGGATTGCAACCCCATGACATACATTCTATCTTGAAAATTGCTGGGGGGCAAGTACTGCAAATGGATTGTCATCCTTCAGGAGTTCGATTTAGAGTTTACCACTGCTAAGTCGACCAAATCACTGGTTTTTGCGGATCTCATTTGCTCCCTCCCGACAGACTCCACCACATCTCACTCCGAGGATCATATCCCGGACGAAACACTCTTCCTTATCAGCACTCGTAATCCATGGTACGACGACATCATTGTGTATCTTCAAATTTCAATGTTCTGGTCTGAGTTGACCAAAGATGCCCGATGTCGGATTCGGCATCAGTCTCAACCCTACCACATTGTAGGAGATACCTTATACCGGGTTGGAGTAGATTCGGTGCTTCGTCGGTGCTTGACCCTGGAAGAGGCTGAGAGAGTCTTGAATGACATTCATAGTGGCGCCTGTGGTGGTCACATGTCCGGATATGCCACTGCCTAGAAGATTCTGTGTGCGAGCTACTTCTGGCTGTCGATATTCAAAGATTGTATTGTTGCAGTCCGAAAATGTCATTTGTGCCAGGTTTTTCAGCGCAAAATGCACGCTCCACCCCTCCCTCTGCACCTTGTCATTACCGTATACCCTTTTGTGAAATGGGGCATAGATTTCATGACGTGTAACCCTCATTCGGCCGGGGGGAATGCATATATAATCGTCACTGTAGAATACTTTACTAAGTGGGCCGAAGCGATGCCTACACTAGCCGCCGACGGTAAGACAGCTGCCCAGTTTATTTTCAACCACATTATTGCATGTTTCGGGGTCCCTCAGGCCATTTTTACTGATCATGGCACTCATTTTCGAGATTACATGATGGCCGAGCTGACATCAAGATTGGGCTTGCGACATGATAGCTCAATGCCATATTACCCCCAGGAAAATGGCCAGGTTGAGGCTATGAACAAATTTTTGTTCACAATGCTTCAATGAACAATTAGTATTCATAAGTCCAATTGGCATCTCCAATTGTTCTCATCTCTATGGGCTTATCGAACATCTACAAATAGTGCGACTGGATTCACACCGTTTCAATAGGTGTATGGTATGGAAGCAACTCTTCCAGTTGAATACGAAATTCCTTCTTTAAAGTTGGCTGTGGAAATTTTGCCCGACACTTCTCCTAAAGAAGAGCGTCTCTTGTATTTGGAACGGCTGGATGAAACCCATCGCTTGGCTGCCTTAGTCATTGAAGCACAGAAGAAGTGGGTCAAAGCCCACTTTGATCAATCAGTTTCTCCGCGTTCCTTTGTCGAAGGGGACCTCATCCTCCTATACGACCAAGCGCACGAAAAACTTGGAGCAGGAAAGTTCCAAACCATGTGGCATGGGCCCTATATAGTAAAACAAGTATTGAAGAATGGAGCCTATGAGCTTATCGACTACAAAGGAGTTCCCCTGACGCAGCCTAGGAACGAGTTGTACCTCAAAAAATACTACGCTTGAGTTATTTTTGGTGTCATGTGTGTACATAGGTGTGTATGTTCATTTGTGTGCATGTGTGGTGTGGTGTGCGATGTAAGCATATTTCTGCTGATCGGGTCTTCCTGATTGTGCAAATGTCCATTAATTCGTTTGTTGGTTTCGCGGATGGTGCCTCCTGCAATACCAGGAATCTGTCCTCGGCAACCTGGGTAATCTACGATCCTGCTGGTGAGTTGGTCAACCTGCAAGGTGTGTGTCTAGGTCCTGCTACAAATAATATCGCGGAATATAGTGCCGTGTTGGAATTATTAACCGAGGCTGTGGACCTCGGTATTCGTGAATTACTTGTAAATCTAGACTCACAACTTGTAGTATTACAACTTAATGGTCATTATTCAATTAGAAACCCATCCATTTTACATCTGTATCTACTTATTCATTTACTGGAAAGAAATTTTGATTATATCACATATCAACACATACCCAGACATATGAATACATTAACAGATGGAGTAGCTAATATGCTTTTAGATACACATTTGCGCAACTTGTAAAAACATCATCACATGTAAAAAGATCCATCCAGAAATAGATACATAGATATATATGTCGAATAGTT
This sequence comes from Pinus albicaulis, assembly GCA_034641835.2. Lineage (NCBI taxonomy): Eukaryota > Viridiplantae > Streptophyta > Pinopsida > Pinales > Pinaceae > Pinus > Pinus albicaulis. Next base: position 433,301,360 of record CM076572.1, read on the forward strand.
TGCAGTTTGTGTACATCACATAAAATAAAAAATATACATGTCTTTCTAATAATAGGCAAAGACAACATGTCTCTCAAAAATATATGCATGAAAAAGCCCTAGATGTCTAATCAGCATGGTGCTCGTGGTAACATGTCACCGCGTGCACCAAGCGTCTCAGTAGTTGGTGGAGGTGACTAGGCATCCCCATGGTGTGTCTCTGATATGCCATTGGGACATCTGCTAGCCAGGCATAGTCTGGAATTCCCCGGGCAATTCCCTCAAGGTTTTGGATCAACTCTCCTCCTTCGGCACCCTCTGCCTGAGGGTCGTATGTGAGAGGAGTTCTCCGTGAAATAGGCGACATGTTGGCAGGTCTCTCTGTACCAACATCTGCATACACATAGAACTGTTGTTAGAATAGGAATGTATCATAAAAATCATAAATACATAAAAAATAAAAAAGATTCATACCTAGCTCCTTGTCCTAGTCCTCCCCCTCCGGGAGCGGAAGATCTGGGTCTCCAGTGAAATCCGTCCCAGCATAGGGCCAATCCTCAACTACGATCAATTGACGCCCTAACCATGCAAAGAAATCAGGCCTCCAGGACATCCGCTGGCCCCCTCCTGATCTGGGCATGAGTGCTGCCCATCGAGCCATCCTCGGCTCCCTCGGTGTCAGCTCGGCAACTATTGCCCCTTGGCCCTGAAAAATGGGTAGTCGTTCCAAGATGAACGACACTAGAATGGAACCGTATCCAAACTGTTTTAGTTTGGCCTTCTTACATTTTGTTAGCTGCCTTTTGATGTTGGTTGTCATTGCGGTGGCCCAATCGAACTATGTAGGGTTCATGCACTCGGAGGCTAGTAGGAGCTGCGCCTTGGTTGCCTCGTGCCGTGCCTGCGATCCCACAGCCCACATAATGGTGTGAAGCACTACTCGGAGTGCTAGATCGCGGATAGTGTGGATATCTACTTTCCCACTCCCCAATCCTTTCTGTGCCCCTTGGCACAATCTCTCCATTACCTTCTCCATTTTCTCTCCAGAGGGTCTACTGCCTGTCATGATTGGCACTGGGCCTCTGTGCGACAGTCCGGTTATGAAATAGACATCAGAAAATTCAAGTTATAGCACTTGGTCCCGGAGTTTAAACACTTCCTCATTCTCATCCCATATGCTAACCAAGTACTGTAATAGCTCAGGTTGAGCTCGTAAGCATGGCATGAGGAAAAATTTCTTGAGACCACAGTTCTGGAGTGCGTTCATGCAAGCTTCATTTTGCATGGCCATTTCGTCCTCTTCTCCATGTTCCCTCTCCTTCCATTCAATCACCATTTTTCTTGGATATCTGCACCAACATGGTCAAAAATGCCTTATTAGATCTCTATTACACTTAAAAAATCAATTGAGTGGCTCACATTTTGGAAAATTAAAGCAAAAAATCATGTTGCGCCATTGGCGTGACTGTTTTGCTAATAGTCGCACCAGTTGGCACGACCCCTTTATAAGCAAGGGCCAATTGACGCGGGTCTATGCCCGATACCCGCGCCAAATGGTCGAGCCCTAAATTTTAAAATGTCCCCCCTAGAGATCTAATGCACAATGGAAACCTACAAAAAATGGATCAAAACAGAGCTTAAGGGAGTGCCTCTTACCTGTAACAAATGAGAACCTGGATGATGTACTGGATTGATCGCAATCACTGTCGCAAGTTCGCACACCCAAAGCTCACTGTTGCTCTCCAAATGAGGTAAAAAGTAAAATTAAATATGTTTTTACCATTTGTGGCATATTTATAACTTTTGAAGTCAAAATTAGGTTTTGAATGTCATTTTTCTCAATATTTTAATATATTTTGTCGAAAAATGGATTTTATACTTTCTTTTATGTGCAGCGACAGGTTTTTACGCAACTTGGACTATGATACGAGTTGTATTTTATACTTTTTCGGACTCGGTAAAGACACGAAAAAGTCATTTTGGAGTCATCTTTCAGCTCTAAACATGAAAATATTGCCGAGTCCCTTGTCATTTCGATCTCGTTAAAGTGGTTGCGAATCGACATCTACCCAGTATACGTTTACCCCTTTTTCGGGTTGGGATAGATTATTTACGAAAAAGGAATACCCTAGCCTAACGCGACTAGGAGGTTTTCTCAGACATATTTTTCTACCTTTTCGGATCTGAGGAACTATTTACGAAAAGGGACTATTGGAGTTTACTTTTCTGTTGTCTTTTCAAACTCTCTAAACATGAAAAGACGTCGAGTTCTTCCTTTGTCAGACTCGTTAAACCTTGATGACATCAGATCCAGTCATAATGACGATATTCAAGTTCCTCCTTCCTAGGGCTTGTTAAATGTACTAGGATGGATTCGTCCGAAGGACGGACTTATATTACAAGAATATGCTATCCCCTTCAAGCTTGTCCTCAAAAATAATTGGGGCACTCGCTAGAAATGGTGGGGAAAATGGAACCAGTATCATCATCGTGTCGGCAGTATGTCGCTCTTGAACATGGCACTTGTCTGCATTCGTGTCGGGTTGGGGACATCTCATCTCGTTTTCTGCTTTCCTCCATGGGTTTGGGTAATCCCTTTTGACCTCTCATCTACTCTTTGCCTCGTCATCATGACCTCTGATATTTTGATGCCAAATACTGCCAAATCCACTGTCGTGCCACCAATATGTTCAAGAGAAGTTGACCTCTACAAAGTTTCAACCCTCCTCGGATTCTCATCTAATATTGATTCAAAAAATATTATGTTCCTCTGTCTCGTGTCGATGATGTGGGAAACACTATGGCCCACCTTCGATCAAGGTCACTTCCTGTCGACTTCAGCTCATTACCTAGGAAGCTGATCTAGAGACTCCCTTCTGGTACCTTGGAGCCTGCATGCCTCAATGGCAGGTTCTTCGTGTTCGATGTGAGGTTTTCATCAAGGGCCTCCGATTGAGTGATTCTACAGGTGTTCTACACCAGCTCACTGATTCACATGCCGTGGATTGTACCTATAGTACCTTGAGGGCCATTTTCATTATTGGTTGTTCCTCTCGCGACTGTTAACAATTTTCATCATTGGCTGGTAATCAGACGATGTTCTTGCATGTTCGACTTCAACTCACTTATTCGCGCACTTGAACTTGTACTTTGTTCGGGTTGAGATGGAGCGCAAGACCCTGGGTTTTGTTTGTTAGAATCCAGGCTGCGATTTTGTGGATTATTATGATTGGTTACAGGACTCATCCATTGGATGGATGCAACCATACCTGAGTCTATTTATCGATTTTTACTGGATGGCTGCGTCCATGCCTTGGATCTTGATTATTGTATACTCTGTTATGGATGGTTGCGCCCATACCACATATACAATGTACTTGAGATATCAGTTATACTTGTCTGCGCAGGTTTTCTGACGGCAATGTTTTCAGTTGGACACGTTCTCGTAAATCATTTCACCCCTCTCGCTCTCGGGCCTCATGCTTTAGGGGGCATATGTTACACAGCAATTTGTCACCGTCCTCGCAATCCCACATCCCGCACATTGGAGGGCTTATTCCGTGACCTATAAGAAGTGACATGACCTGAAACCACTTTCATGGCATCCCCTTGGACAAGGAAAATCATTCCCCTCAAGACAATTCCTTGTGAAAAACCCTAAAAATAGCCTTTTTTTTCCTTGGCGCGACTATCCAGTTCAGCCCTCACGCCAATGGGGGAAATCCTCCAAATAGGGCACGCCAGTTGGCGCACTGTCTTAGTGTTGTACCCACGCCAGGATTATTAAGGAGTGTTTTTTTAAAAATAAATGGCGGAAGTTTCGTCCTAACAAATTCCTGGACTGCTATCTATCTTGAGTTGGGAGGTTTGGCTACGGATTTCCATAGAGAGGAAGTGGTTTGCCACCTCTCATGGAAGCTTCCTTGATGATAGGGCCAATCCCATGATTATGGGGATCCCAACTCCCCTTCCACCATCTATATAAGCTTGCCATTTTCCTTTTGTAAGCTAGCCTTCAAGAGCCCTCAATAGCCTAGAGAATGTTGAAAGAGCCTTGATAGTCCTCATAGAGCCAAATCAGTAGCAAGGAGATTATTGTCAAGACAACCGAAGAGAGAGGCTTGTCCCATTTCTGACGAGCTTTATCGAGACGTACTCCGCTGTCGACCCGCCGAAGGAAGATTCAGCGTCAGAGCCAAGTTGTATCTTTCTTTGTATTGATTAATGATAAACGACTTTGGTTATGGTTCCACTCATATGTTCATACTTTGTGATTATGGGTTGTATCTTCTCTGACTGATACATAATTGCATATATTGGGTTTTACGCTTGTGTGTTCGTCACGTTTCTTGTATGTGCAGGCGTTCGATCATGCCAAGCGGGGGAATTGTGATCTGCCGGGGCAAGGGAACTAGAGCACTATCTTCTCCGCGAGCAACAGCGTTGGAGTTGAGGTAGGCCTTTCTCGCAATTTGGTCTATTGCAATTAGGAACTTGCATCTTAGCGTGATACGATTGTTGCTAGACCCGATCTGGGCTACTAGGGATCACCTCTGTCCACAGAGGGGATTTACCTCTACAACAACCTCCCATAGTCGAATCATGTTATAATGGTCATCCATATGATCTTGTTGTTCCCTATGCTCTCTCCGTTGACATCAATGAATGATTCACATATTAAAAAAAAAGAAAAAAATGCTTGGTACGGCCAAAAATAAAATAACGCATTGTTACCGTTGGGTACTTCTTTATCACACACCGTGCCCAGTGCACATGAAAAAAGGCCGTGCACCGCGCAAACAGGAATTTTTTTGTGTGGTGTGTTTACCAAACTAACAGCCCCGAGGCGGATAGTTTGGTCAATGCACTTCCCGACAACAGTACATAGTCAACGGTGCGGTCCTGTAAACGACTGGACTGTTAATTATGTAGTGTTGTTGAGCGGTGCATTGAGAAAACTATCCGCCCTAGGGCGGTTAGTTTGCTCAATGCACTGCCTGAGAAGAGTACATAATTAATGACGTGGTCTTGTAAATGATCTCATCACCGTGTTATTTTAAAAAAAATTATCTTTTTGCATTTTCTCGGTACCGCACTGGAACCCAGTGTGGTTTCTGGTAACACCATTTGCAACACGGCTTGTAAATTTACAGGCATCACCTCGAACATCACGAGATGACTGAATTCAATGCACAACGCAGAAAAAATAAAAAATAAATACAAATAAAAATAATAAAAATAAAAATAAAAATAAAAGTAAACATAAAAATAAAAATAAAAATAATAAAATATAAAATAAATAAAATAAAAAATAAAATAAATAAACGGTAAATTTTAAGTTAATTTGAAATTTTAATACGAAAAAAGGTTTAGTTATTGAAAAACAAGTATATTACCTGTACATTTACGCATCGCTGAGGCATATTTGCTAAGGAATACAAAAAAACAAATTTGCCCATTGTTTTTGAAAATTCAAACTCCACACAGTGTGCAATGGATGGCAGCAATGCGGGCAATGGGAGCACCGATGGCATGGCACCTTAGAGATGACAAACTCACACCAGTGCTTGAGAGATCTAGAGCACTAAACAAGTAAACATAAGAATTTTAAGACTGGTATTTTTTTTTACATTAACCCTTTCTTGGTGTGCTCAATTTTGAGATGCACCGGGCGATTTTATCAATGGCGCACCAGACATCGTTATGGTGCGCTAGATTATGAAGATGCATCGAGCCGATTTGTACGTAGATCACTGGTGCGTTGAAGCACTTAGATGCATTGGGTTGGTTTGTACAAAGAACGCATTGTCTCCATGTGCCAATTGGTAGTATGAACTGTTGCGTTTTATGATTAGAAATGCATCGCAAAAAAAACTTCCGCAAAAAACTCCACTCACCAACCTCCTCTAGTGACCTCCTCTACAAATGGATAGCTTGGCTATTTTTATAATGGCTTCCTCAAAAACATTTTCTAGATGGTATTTTCCTTGTAGTGGGTACTCATGGGGTCTTGGTCATGACAAATAATCATGTAAAGATTAACGGTATTTATAAGGGTCTCTTGATTTCAAAAGAAAAGTAGGTGAAATAACTCATAATATTGGGAGACTCCCTCCTTAATTTGCAATATATAGTTAAAGGTTCTATGCCGAAGAGAAAAAATATAGAAAACATCATGAAAATAGCACCAAAAATGGTAAAATAAATTTCATCAATAGCATACTTTCTTATATTACAATAATATAAAAAAGAAGCATACAAGCTCACTAATTATCGATGCAAATTAAAAACAAGATAATTGCACCTCAATGGCCAAATTAGGCCATGAGTTATCCCTTAATAGAGCATCCTCAGGACTCCAACAGGTTCATGGTCATCAAACACTTTACTATCAATCAATATTTTTATGTTTTGTAAATGTTATGTTATATTGGAGAAATTCCTTAATGTGTACACCTATAGAAACCCTATTTTTGTCCCTCGGCAATATGCCCCCAAGGAAAGTTTACCATATCTATTGGATAAGAGAAAAATGATAGAAATTTTGAAGAAGTTTCTATGTAATTCCTGATATATTTGTTACGAGCTAGGAGTGGATTTATATAATATAAATATTATTTCTGGTTAAAAAAAATTAAGTTTATTTTTATTTCTTTCATATAGTTTTCGTTAATTATTGCTTTTAGGTTTTTATTTTTTTCTCTAGTTAATGCATTTTAATTTTTTTTTTGTCCCTTTAAATTGCTTTAATTTTTTTGTTTTTTAATTTAAATTGTTTTTTTTGATTTTTTTATTTTATTTTAAACTATTTAATTTTCTATATATATATATATATATATATATATATATATATATATATATAT